>JAOXOE010072221.1:0-29304 GCA_028565055.1 Phoeniculus purpureus
GGTCTAGGTGATCCTGCTGTGGCAGGGGGATTGGACTGGATGATCTTTCAAGGTCCCTTCCAATCTCTAATGATTCTGTGATTCTATGATTCCCGTGACCTATTTGAACAGTTGACTACAACAAACCTCCTATGTATTCAGTACATTTTAATAGGTGTAACTGTCTCCTTGAGAGCATAGTGCATGTTGAGACTCAAAGCTGAGTGTTTTTGATATAAAATTGTGTAAAAGTATAGCTATCCAAATGCCGTGAAGGGAATTAGAATGTTTAATAAACTGTATTCTTAATGTACTTCAGAGCCTAATCAACCAGCATCAAGTGTTCAAGGTGTTAAGGATTTTAAATTGCAGTGCTTCACAGTGCATTGACTTCTGATAAGTTATTCTTAACTTATAAAGACAAATAAGTCTTGATTAACATACAAGAACACACCAAATTTGCCTAATTTAAACTTCTAACCCACTGCACAACCATATTAGTCTTATAATAAGAACGGAATGTACATAATCTATCTGAACAGGTCTTTTTTATCTATGATTTAATATGCTCATACTGGTACAGTCATGATAAATATGAACTTTTACACTGGCAAATGTTTTTCTAACTTTTTAGTTATTTTTTAAACACTTAGAAATCTAAAAAATAAGTCACAGACCATATTCCTTTCATCTTGTTCAATTTGTTAAGTTATATCCCTTGATCTAGCTTCATCTTCCCAAAAATTAAATAAAAGATTGAAAGTTACTATTGATTATATGCACATTGTGTGCCCAGGACAGTTGTATGAATAATCCTTTCTGCAGAACAGTATCATCTTATCCTTTTGTGGGAGTGGAGGGGTTTTAGTAAGTAAATTGAATGTAGATGCTTGAACTACGGTCCAACAAAATTAGCAGCAGCAGCATTTAGCAAATTGTTGATCAATACCAGCAAACGTTCAGAATACAACCTTAGATGGAAACTCACTCTGGTAATCAATCTGCTGCCTTATGAAAAGCATCACAATGTTGCTTAAATTAATCCATCCGAATTTATAAACAAGTGTTTTTTCACTGCTGAGACGTCTTGTCTTCTTAGAACTACGTTAATTTTTCCCAGTGGCCTGGATGTACTCTTATACATGCCGTTTGTTAAGTTTAAATTGCTGCTTTTGCCCTAGGGTACCCTTTCTGGTTTAAACAGGCATTTAAGCAGTAAGGTATTAATCTTGTTTGCAACTGTAGCACACACCATATTAAGACTACTTTTAAAAAAGCTTTTTCAGGGACCCAAAACAAACTCCAACTCTATTTAGAGTCTAGAAGATCATCTAGTTTCACAATTCTTTACTGATGATTTCTAGAATATAAGATAGGTTGGCTTTACATCATATTCTAGAGTACTTAACTGGATGGGTTAAATCTGGATGGGTTAACTGGATGAGCTGTGTGTGCCTCATGTTGGCAAGCAAGTGCAGTAACAACTTTACTAGAGCTCATGAAATTAAACCAATGTGATAATCTAGCATTTTTACACTTCTGGAATATACATACTTGTTAGCACTTGGCTTGGGATTTTGTTTGTTCTGGTTTTGATGTGAAGAATGGCTTCATGATATCCAGGAGTAGAAAATGTGGGTGGAGCAGCACATGCAGGTGGGAACATACCTATAGAGAAACATTTTTGTTTGTTTGAAATGGCTTATTAAGGGAGGAACTCTGTAGAGTTGTCATGGCTGCATTGACCAAAAATGACTCTAGTTTTCAGCTCTACTCAATTGAAAACATGCAAGTGGGAGAAAAAATAAGTCAGCATAGACTATAACACATCTAGGTTTTTTTCTAATAGAAGCCCATACAAAAGCATGTTGTGTATCACCACAAATATTAATGGTGTATATTTTAATATGCCTCAAAACAGCACACTGCCACTTACATTGTAAATTAGACTGAATGGAATGTGGCTTGGCTCCAGTAACACAGCAAAAAATAAATCTAATAAATAATAATGTTTCTTATCCCTAGTACATAACAAAGGAAGTATTTTATGCACACTGTATCTGTTAAATATCTCTCTTGAATATTTATTAAAGCAGGTATATTTAAAGTTTCTAAAATGTTATTGGTTTAGAAATCTCCTTAAATCCATGATAAATTAGCAGTTGGAAATTAACAGATGGGAAAACAGAAAGTATTGAAAATCCCTTCTTCTCCTTCTTTGCTTTTAATAATTTGTTTTCCTATCCCGTTTTGTTAATCAGAAATAAAAGTCTATTTAAATGTAGCAAATGTTATAAATAAGATATCGCCATTTGTTCTAAATCCATAATCTTTTGCAGTTACTAGTCTTTGAGGTAGCTGTTATGTTCATACTTCTAAAATCCTTCTGCTCGCAAAACCTTTGGTTTGACTAGAATTGCACACACTTTATCACAGATTGAGACAGCAGATGGCTCTCTTGAGTTTTCTTTGCTAAACCTCCAACCGTAAACAACTGCTCTGCATCTTTGAGATGGAGTAGAAAGCTTTTGGCTTTGATCTCTGGAGTAGGCGATACATTTTCTCCTGACTATAGGCATACTGCCCACTTTCTCCTTCATTCTTTCTTTGCCATCACCGAGAGCATCCTGTGGTTGAGAAATGTCAGCGTGCTTTGCAAAGGCCCGGTCTTTGAAGGAAGTTACAGGAAAGGCACAGTAGCAGTAGATGTGTCATTGGGTAACAAAGGAAACATGTAACATTCACCTTTCTGGAGTTTCTGACACAGAAGTTAGGGCTGTATGCATTCCACTTTTAAATCCCTGTGAAAATTAAGACAGTGAAGGATTAGCTATTTATTTCACTCAAGTCCCTCTCACTCATTCATTCCTTTGTTTGGAGTCAAGTCGAGCAGAAGACATCAGGCTGTGTGAGTTGGGGTTGGAAGGGTGGTCACTGGGGTGGCACTCGATGGAGTGCTTCTCTCTTGATCCTTAAGGAAGGCAACAGCATGTCTGGTCCACTGCTGGGGAGTAAAGAAAAGGGAAGCAATATGCAAAACTACCATAGTGAAATTTAATTTTAACCCACTCTCCGACTAATTGCATTAGTTAAGGTAATTGCAACTGTTGTAAGGCACTGGTGCTCTGTAAAAAATTACCAGATAGAAAATCCAATGTGTTTTAGTGGAATCTCTTTAGAGACACTTTTAAATAGAATTAGAATGTATTATACAGATCCGATTGTGCATGTTCTGCTTCTAGTTTGTCTAGTATTAATACAAAATCCCTGTCTAAGGGAGCTTCTACCATACACTTTTGCCCTCTGTGTAAAAATAGCCCTTTGTAGATTAAAGGATTTAGGAAAATCGTCTGAGATGCTGAAGCCTCTGCTGAAACAGGGGAACTACTCTTACCTATGAGGTTTTGTATTGCAAAGCACCGAGTTGTTCTGGACAGATATTGACACTTCAAAAACTGTTTATTTAAAAGAACTGTCTAATAAATTATGTATTCTGAAAATGGTCTAAAGATGATATGTTTATTACATTATATTTCCCCGTGGAGCCATCTGCCCTTCATCCTAGGATAATCTGCATGTTTTCCTGTGTAGCTGCTGGTTTCCTTTCATCTACTTGCCTCTAGCAGGTTACAACTTCAGGAAGTTTCACCTTTAGGCTGGCAGAAAATAAATCCAAAAAACATTGAGCCTTTCTTTCAAAATAATAGACTGTGATCGTCTTGGGACAGACTGCTTAGACATCGTGCATCCAGTGAGCTTGGCCGGTGCTTGCTCAAGTGCTCTGAGAAAGAATTAGGGAAGAACTTACATGGCGCTAGTGATCAGTACTTCCGGCCACTGTGGCTGTTTGCAGGTTCCCTCTGGCGTCCCTTCGTAACGCCTGAAACCTCAGAAATAGGTTCGTATCACGAGTTAAAATTCTGCTGGTGCTTTTCTCTTGAACAGTGCTTGTTGCTTTGACTGGAAGCTCCTCTCAGCCTAGTAGGTGTGTTTCTTCCTTAGGGTTCTCAAACCCTCACATGCAGCAGAACCCTGGCTCCTGACGGGCTACAACCCCCAACTTCGTCCGTTACCGAGGTGTGGGGAGCTCACAACAGAGCTGCTCTCCCTTTTTCCTCTGTGCCCACAACTTCCCGGGCCTGGGAACGGCGACAGGGACTGGTGTCACCGCTGGGCGCGGCGGGAGAGCCGCCCGCGGGCAGGGAGCCGGTGCCAGGAGCTGGCGGGAGGGTGGCCGAGAAGCCGCCTGGGCGGCGGAGCCTGGGGAGGGCCATTGCCGCCACCTCCGGCAGCGCCCGGCCCCCTCCGCCGCCGCAGGGAGGGAGCCCGGCACGAAGCACCCGGACAACTAAGCGGGAGCAGAGGCAGCTGTGCAGAAAAGCACAGAAGACCGCAGCAGCGACGCCCCTTCCCTCCGCACGTCGCCCCTTTAGCTTTATTCCCCGTCCCTCCTCCAGCCTCTGCGCCCTCGCCGCCCCTCGCCTCGGGGAGGGCAAAAAAATAAAGCTCCAGCGGTGCGTGTGTGCGTGTGTGTAGGGAGGCTGGAGCGGGGTGGGACTGAAGAGCCGTGATTACAGCTCTCCCCGGAGCAGAAGATTGCTCTCTCTCTCTCCAGATGCTGATTTCTGAAGCACTTGGCAATCATCAGGCAGGAGCCTGCAAGAGGCCGTAGCCGCCCCGGCCGCGGCGATGGCACCGGCGGGCGAGCGGGAGGCGGCGCGGGGTTGAGGGGCAACGCTGGCAAGCGCCGGTACCCGCCAGACCCGACCCGACCCAACCCGCCCGGTTGCGGCTCTGCCCCCAGTCTCAGCCGCCAGCCGCCCGCAGACACCCGCCGCTGGACCAGGTGCCCCCGCACCGGGGCACGGCGGGAGGGGCGGCCGGGGCACCCATGCGGTGACCCGCGGCGGCAGGTCCCGCGGGCCGCACGGCGGGAGGGTCCCCGCTGCAGCCGCGGTCTTGGGGCCGCAGGAGAGTCCCGCCAGCCCGCGCCTTCACCCCGGCGATGTGTCCTCGCCGGGGCTGAGCACCCCGCCGCCGCCCTCCCCGCAACCCGTGGGCAAGCCGGCGAGCAGCCATGGCAGCGGCCATCGCCAGCGGCTTGATCCGGCAGAAGCGTCAGGCGCGGGAGCAGCACTGGGACCGGCCTTCGGCCAGCAGGAGGCGGAACAGCCCTAGCAAGAACCGCGGGCTCTGCAACGGCAACCTGGTGGACATCTTCTCCAAGGTCCGCATCTTCGGACTCAAGAAGCGGCGGTTGCGGCGCCAAGGTGCGTCCCTGTGGCCGGCATCATCTCGGGGGGGTCTTTCGGTGGGGATGGGGGGGAGGGAACTACCTGTGGCGAGAAACTACCTGGGCCGGGTGCTGCCGCGGTGGGAGGTGCTGCTTGCCGCCCAGCTCCGGGCAGCGGGCGAAGGAGAGCCGCTGCTTAAGGGGCGCGGTGGACGCTCGGCCGGGCCCCCTGCCCTGTCTCCGGCTCCCTGCCTCCGTGGGGCTCCGGTGCTGTGCAGACACGTGGGCTCTAGGGCAGACGGCCTCTCGGTTTGGGGTAGCCAGGGTGGCGTGAATCCTGCTCGGTGCCCCGCCTGTCCCTTGTTCGCCCGTGTTTTGCTGTGAAGGACAAAAGCGCACAGCGTGACAGCGTTCAGCGTGCCCGGGAGCCGCCACTCGCCGATCCCTGCCTCGGCTTGGCCGTGGTGCGGAGGTCTCGCTCCCCGTTGCCCGGTGACAGCCCAGGCACCTGTGGGGGAGCATTGCTGCACCCCCGCCGGTGCCCAGTTGCGGGTCTGTCGGCCTGCTGTCATCCCGGTCGGGATCTCTTCTCAGAGACCAACAAGTTTTGCAGGCAGCTCTTCTTCATGGTGTAAGGTCCGTGGTCAACCGAGGTGACTAGGACTGATCTCGTGGAGATTGCATTTCATCCAGTGCTTTGTATTAGACTCTTAGAAATAAAAGGAGTTAAATTATGGTGCAGTAACTTCTGTATTTTATTCTTCCGTTTGATGGTATTCATGTCGACACTCAGCAGTGTTCAGAAATGGTGATGACAGATTTTGTACTTGTCCTCAGGAAACAAGTAGTTTTAGAACAAAAGGATTGTATCGTGAAGAGTGAAAATTTGAAGCGTCACTCAAAACATAGCCAATACCTACTAGTCACTGATAAAGTACAACCATGCTCTGCTACATCAGGGAATGCCACCATGTGTTGTAGTTCTGTATGTATACTACAGCTCCTCTTTGGGTTGAGTTGGAAGGTAATTTTAAGAAGCATAACCTGTGGTCTGCCCTGACTCATCCTTCTTGGTTTTCCTTTATGTTACATGTTTGCAGTAGTATAAATTGACAAAATCCATGCAATTTTATTTTTATATGATTTTATTGCTATCTGGATTATTTCTTGTGAATTGTGATTCCAGCTAAATATTTCCATTTTTAGGTAGCGTAGTGATAGAGGGAAGATGAATAAGAACATGTCAGTGGCAAAATCTGTGGTGCCTTGTTTCCAAACAGTCTGCGTGGATGCTTAAAAAGAAGACTGGACTACTTAGTTTATGACAGTTGATTTATATATGTGATACTTGTTCAGGAAATCAAATACAGAGGGATTTGCTAACTAAGCAATTGTTGTCAACCACCTGTGCAGTCTTATCTGGAGGAAATCTCTGGCTGTATTACAATTTGAGGCTATGACTGTCTCACAGCACTGAGATGCCAAACATTTCCTTAGGTAGGAAGAGGCTTTAAAGAGACATGAGTAAACTCATCTTTTTTGATTCATTCATTTTTCTTAAGGCACTTTATGACATTCTGTGATAAGGAGAACTGGATTAGAATGTAACTCAGCTGTTAATGATTACCATTGCTACAGATGGTTTCAATAAGAACAATCAGAACAAGGTCTATTTACTTGTAAAGTCTGCAGCATCAGATCTCAGAGTGGTTTTTTCTCTTAGAATCCTTCAGATGGAGACACGGCGATACTTATTCATTGATTTGTGGTAAGGTCTCAGAATTACTTTTTAGCCATTTGAATTCCTACCGAAAGTAATACAGCCATACTTCTTACTGTGTATGTTCATGATGTCTGAAGTGATCTGTTCAGTACCTGTGGATTCGAAGTTCCCTGCCATTTAGGAGGGAAACCAAAAAACAACCAACCAAAAGTAATGACTAAAACATATTATGCAGAATCATTTAGAATTAATAATGATTTGGGAAAAAACCACACTTTATAAGTCTGATGCTTTAAAAGTACATTGTATGAGTTCCAAAAAGAACATTTATGAGTCTCTTCTTAATTTTTCTAAACTGGGTTAAATGACCACTGAATTCTTCACTGAAATCCTGATGTCAGACTCATTAAAGTAAGTCTGTGCCAAGCAAAATAGGATGTATTTCAGAACATTTCTTGTCAGAAAGGTGAGGTTTTGACAAATAAACCCTGTGTAAATGCCATACAGGGTGTCAGGAGAGCATTATGAAAAACGAGTTAATCAAGATGTGACAGGTCATCCATATCATTCTCATACAAGAAGAGCAGAAGTATATATCAAATATTTGTTATATACAGCAGTAAAACTGTATTTCTCATGGAATAAAAAAAGTGTTTTGCTTGGTACTTACATATGAAAAACAAGTGTTTTTCCGTCTTGAAATAGGCAGCAGAAACTAGCGATGCTGCTTTTTAAATTAGAACTATACTTTTACTGTTGTACATATGTATATGTGAATTAGCTAAATGCATGCACACTTATCAACATGTTAGCAAACTTTTGAAAACATTCTTTATTTCTAAGCTCTTCTTAAAAAATGTCTCTGTGTTCTGTTCTTGTTCAGTAGGGCTTATTTGCGAACACATGAAGTTAGTGTGGATACATAGCGTCCTGATACCATAGATATCCCAAACCAAACAGCAAATTGTTCTGTCATTGTGACTAATTTTCTGTTTGTGGTTCTGCCTTTAAAAGGACACAAAAATAGCAACAAGAGAGCATTTTGGGAGGTTAGCATTTAGGAAGGATAGTGCTAAAGATATGGCCAGGAGCTCCCTCAGGTTGAAAGGCAGTATTTCTATTTGCTTATATATTGTCTTTAATGATAGACATAATAATAGACACATTTAAACTGTTTTGCTACAAACTTTTATTAATGAATTAATAGTCTCTATGGGAGACTAGATTGGTAATGTATTGAGTGGATTAAACCATTTCAATTTACTAGAAAGTCCTGATTCATATTGTTTAGCATTGTGATATTTATTATGAAATTTACTTCATCTTTATTTTGTCTTACCTGTCATCTGATCAGGCAATCACTGTCATTAGGTAACCATGAAGCCAAGATCTTGCCTGACACTGATGCCAGACATCAATCCGTTATGCATCATCATGTCCTGTATTAGAGGTTGTTCAGTTATAATGGTTTAATTTATGTTAATATAATCACAAATGGTGGAATTGACAGACAATGTTTTGAGTCTTCACATGCAAGAACCTTTTATAACAGGGGGCTGCCCAATAAACAATAAGAAAATAAATGTCAGTTTTTCAGCTCATGCAACTACAGAGTGCAGAGGTTAAAAGCATAACATTGTCACTAGTGCAGATTCAGACTTTTTAGCCTGTATTTTCATCTACATATCTAGCTTCTTTTCTAATCTGAAAAACCACCGTTTGTTTAATTAGGTCCCTTGAGAGTATTCTCCAGGAAAATACTCAACAGTTAAATGCGTTAAAAACTAAGGGTGGTGTTTACTGTTTCTGTGCGCTAATACCACATGAGGACTTCTAAATTTATACCCAGAGCGTATGAATTTGGGAATGGGTTGGCCTCTGATAATCTGCATTAAAATTTATGAGAAAAGAGAGATCTAGGGAACATACTCATAAACTACACTGATTAGATTCTGTCGTATCTGCAGAGGCAATTTAATTCTCCAAAAGAGGCGTTTTTGGAAAATTCCTCAGTATATCAGCTAGTGTTCTCGGGCAGACGTGGGAGCAGCCCACAATCTCAGGTGTAAGATAATTTCCCATATATGTAGTACCTTAAGTAGTTTTCAGTTATCCTACTTGTGAAATGATATAAGTGGAACTGAGATGGAGATTGGTGCGTGTGGGTGTACGTGTCTCATTTCCCGAAGCTTAAAAAACTGCATCAAACCCCAGTCAATTAGATCCAGCCTCAAATGATCTGGTTTCCTCGAAGTTTCAGCAGACAAAAAGCTGTAGCTGTGCTTTCCTGTGTGACTGTCCTCAGAATTAACGATGGGCCTTGCCTTCAGGAGTTCACATATACCCTATGCTTGCTAAGGAAAGCTTTAAAAAGGATGTTGTGGTGGCAGGTGTGTAATTCTATTACTCTGAACTGGTCTTGGTGGCTCTAAAGCTGGTGGATGGGAGGTTTTGAGAGGAAATGGGTAAAAATAACATTAAAACAGTAACATAATTTTAGGGACTAATGATTTCTAAAATATTTTAGACATGGTTGACAGAATACATGTGATGCTATACCAAAATTATTTTAGGAGGTCTCCTACTTTGAAGTAAAGGATGTAGAAAAACCTAACTACACCCATTGTGTATCTTAAAATATTGTGCTAAAAGCAGAAATCAGAAAACTTCAGAGGGCAGTCAGTATTTTAACTTATGTTTTCTAAATGTTCAAAGTTCGGTACTAATTGCAGGTTAATTGTTGGTTTAAATTTCTCAAAGGCTTTACAAATGTTATGGCTTCAATGTGTTGCTTGTTTTGTCTTTAAAGTACTGTGTTGTTTAGTGGTTCTTTTGTCCTGATAAGCATTGGTTTACATTTATTTACCGCGAGAAATTTGCATATATGGAGGATATATACAAATATATGTATTTTCTCATATACAGAATTGCTTTTCACTATCTTACCTTGGTAATTGGTGAGATAACTCTTCAATTTTGAGGGATCTTGCTGGATGTCCAAAGTTCAGGCAGTTTCCATCCACAGATAGTGATCTTGCTTTGTAAGGCTGTTGTATTTATTAAGCATATTGTAGAGCTGAAGTAGCTGGTTAATAGAGTTAATAAGGGAGGTTGCCATGTAGGTGGTTTCTGATTCATGGTGTTGTAGTAACAGAAATGTAATAGGCAAAGTCAGGTGTCTGTACTGTATTTAAATACAGATTCTATCTTGTAACAATATGGAATCTATTAGTGGATGTAACCTTTTCAGGATATTCCAGCCTTTTAATTTTAATTAAACTACAATCAGTGCTCAAAACTCATTATGAATAATGAATTTTCAAGTCAGTAACTTACAAACAGCAGCAATTAGTTTTAATTTAGAGCTATCACTCAAAAAGTTTATTACAGAAGACTTTGCTGTTGAAGTCTTTTGAATTTGGCTGTGGCATAATGTAGACATTTGAAGAGACACCACTATAAATTTTCATAACCAGGCTTATCGTGCTTCATCCAAAGTAAGATCCTTTCCACCTTGGGCAACTTAGCGGCAGACAGGAAGATATACCCCAATGGCACATACTTTTACTGTGCCATCAGCTTTTTCTGAAACTCTTGAAACCTTTACATGTTCATTCTGAGGAGTTTTTAGTGCTAATTTAGATGTTATGCTCTGCCATACACTGAGTGCTGTGAAATAATATATGATAGAACATTCAGCGGTAGTAAAGCTCTGAGTTTCTTTGTTATGATCTAAAATCAGCAACCTGCTTCCATTGACTTGTAGGCCATCACCTTTTTATTCATTAGCAGCGTAGTTTTTAATTTCAGTTACATAAGTCAGATACCTTGATACAGTCCAGTTTAGATCTTCCAGTATGTTTTCCTGTAGAACTGAAAAGGAGGGAACATACCTTTTCCTGGTGCCAAGAAAGAAACTAGCTTCTTTTACTGCCAGGACTTGGGTATATGTAATTGGATTGAGTTAGGAGACAGGCAGGAGTCCATGACTTGCAAGTTCAAAGTCTTTACAAACAGCATATCCTGAAGTATGTGACGTTACTTAAACTTCTGTTTCTGCAAATAAATGAATGCATTAACAAAGATGGACAAATTTAGTATTTCAAATGAGAGCAAATACAAGATTGAAAGAAGGAAATAGTGAAATTTTGATAGAAAACTTAAGTAGATGGGAGTCTAAAACAAAATACAGAAACCTTAATCTCCCCAGGTTTTCAGGATTATTGGTTGATCAGTAAGATTTTCATAAATGAAAGTAGAGAAAGTTGTCTGAAACTGAAATGTGAAGTGTATCTTTTCTCTAGAATATAAGGTATAATCTTTAGGATGTAACTAAATTGAATGATTTAATTAAATCTGTGCTCTTGATTCTAATCCCTTGCCCAGATGCAGAACTTTTGAAAGGCATTGGAGTTGCTGTGCTGTAAATAGAACTAAATTACGGAATTTGATGTTTGTTTAAGATGTTTCTTAAATCAATCATTTTAATAATAATTTAGTTTTCTGAAGACAAGCACATAGTCTTTTTCTCTCCATAGAAGTTGATTTTAAAAAAAGGTTAAAAGTCTTTCTTAATTGTAATTTCCTTTGAAGAGGTTGCCCCTTCTGCTTTGTTTTGCAAACTCCAAGATTTGTCTAATACACTAAATGTAGCTACTGCTGCTCCTGCTTTGGTGCTCTAAATCTTGGCTCTAGGAAACATCTAGTTGTGTTTGCTAGACTATTCCCAGTGTTTTCTGTGAAAATGGAAATGACAGAAACCAAGCGATGTTTTTCTTTAATTTAGTGTCCATTTTTTTAATAGTTCATTGTACAGGGACACCTGAGTGAAATTTCATGTCTCAATGAAAAGGGACTTTTCAAGCCTTAGGGCATTTTTGTTACTGCATTTCAAAGTCACACAGCAAACAACAGATATGTCAGACTTAAGAACAAAACAGCATGTTTCCTTACAGTGGAGATTCTTGTGGAACTGTAAGCCTAGAGATAGGAGCTGGTACCAAGTTCTCCCTTCATGCAGTACCTCATTATAGGTATTTCTAGTTTGGTCTTGATGAGCGTTAGCACTCCCTGAGTGTTATACATAGAACCACTACTTACTATAGTAAAGATTACTATAGTAAAGATTAAATTAATATGCTGTTGTGTAAATGATGTCTTGGAAAGGCAACTACTTAATTAATAGAATCATGGGATCATAGAATGGTTTAGGTTGAAAGGGATCTTAAAGATCATAGAATCATTATGGCTGGAAAGGACTTCCACCATCATCAAGTCCAGCCCTCATCCTAACATCTCACTAATTGCTAGACCATGGCCTCAAGTGCTCTACTTACTCATTTTTTAAATACCTCCAGGCATGATGACTCCACCACCTCCCTGGTCAGCCTGTTCCAGTGCCCAACCGTTCTCTCAGTAAAGAACTTCTTCCTAAGATCCAATTTAAACCTCTTCTGTAGCAACTTGAGGCCATTTCTTCTCATCATATCATTAGTAATTTGGGAGAAGAGAGAAGCACCAGCCTTGCTACAACGTCCTTCTAGGCAGCTGTGGAGAGCAAGGTCTCCTCTCAACCTCCTGTTCTCTACCTAAGTCCAGTTACTTCAGCCTTTCTCCATAGGGCCTATTTTCCAGACCCCTTCTCAGCCTCACTGCCCTTCTCTGGACCTGCACCAGCACCTCAGTGTCCTTTTTATACTGTGGTACCCAAAACTGGACCCAGTCCTCAGCGTGCCATCTCATGAGTGCAGAGTACTGGGGCACCATCACCTCCCTACTCCTGCTGGTTACACCATTCCTGATACAGGCCAGGATCCCATTGGTCTTCTTGGCCACCTGGGCACACTGCTGGCTCCTGTTCAGCCAACTGTTAACCAACACCTCCAGGCCCTTATCCGCCAGACAGCATTCCAGCCACTCTTCCCCAAGCCTGTAGTGCTGCTGGGGGTTTGTTTTGACCAAAGTGCATGACCTGGCACTTGGCTTTGTTAAACCTCAGACCACTGGCCTCAGCCCATCGCTCCAGCCTGTCCAAATCCCTCTGCACTGCCTCCTTACCCTCAAGCAGATCGACACTCTGGCTTAATTTCGTATCATCTGCAAATTCACTGAGGGTGCGTTCAAACCCCTCATCCAGATCATTGATAAAGATGTTGAACAAGACTGATCCCAAAACTGAGCCCTGAGGTACACTGCTTGTGACCGGTCACCAACTGGATTTAACCCCATTCACCACAACTCTGGGCTCAGCCATCCAGCCAGTTTTTAATCTGGTGGAGAGTCCACCTGTCTAAGCCATGAGCCACCAGCTTCTCCAGCAGAATGCTCTGGGAAACGGCATCAAATGCCTGACTGAAGTCCAGGTAGACAACGTCTACTGCTTTTATCTCACCCACTAGGTGGGTTACCTGGTAATAGAAGGAGATCATCTAGTTCCAATCCCCCTGCCCATGGGGCGGGAGACCTCTAACTAGAACAGGTTACTGAGAGCCCCATCCAACCTGGCCTTGAACAGTTTCAGGGAAGGGGTACCCATAGCATCCCTGGGCAACCTATTCTAGTGCCTCACTGTCCTTATAGTGCAGAATTTCTCTCAAAGCTCTAATTTCAATCTACCCTTTTAGTTTGAAACTGTTTCCTCTAGCCTACTCACTAGATCCCTTCATAAAAAGTCATTTGCCAGCTTTCCTTTAGGCCCCCTTCAGGTATTGAAAGGCTGCTGTAAGGTTCCACAGGAGCCTTCTCTTCTCCTGGCTGAACAGCCCCGACTCACTAAGCCTGTCTTCATTGGAGAGATGCTTTAGCCCACCGATTTTCCTGGTGGCCTTTCTCTGGACTTGCTAAACCAGCTCCACATCCTTCTTATATTGAAGACTTCATAACTGGCTGCAGTACTCCAAGTGAGGTCTCACAAGAGCAGAGTAGAGGGGAAGAATGACCTCCCTTGACCTGCTGGTCATGTTTTTTTGGTATGGTGTAGGATACTGCTGGCCTTTATGGGCTGCACTCACACACTGTTGGTCAATGTTGAACTTCTCATCTACCAACGCCCCCAAATCCTTTTCTTCAGGGCTGCTCTCAATCCATTCACCATCCAGCCTGTATTTGTACTTGAGGATTGCCCTGACCCAGATGTAGGCCCTTGCACTTGCACTCACTGAACCTCATGCACTTTGCATGGGCCCAGTTCTCAAGCCTGTCGCTCCAGTGTGTTCATCATACCACATAGTTTGGTGGTGTCAGCCAGCTTGCTGAGGATGCGCTCAATGCCACTGTCCATCTTGCCAACAAGGATGTTAAACAGCACCAGACCCAAGACAAACCCCTGAGGAACACCACTCATAACTGATCTTCACCTGGGCATCAAGCTGTTGACCATAACTCTTTGAGTGTGGTAATTCAGATTTCTGCGGCCATAAGTACTAAATTTTTGGCTTATATGTATGTTCTTATATGAAAAAATTCTATATTTATGTAACCTAGATTTTTTAGGGGTCTTCTTCAAAAAGTATGTTGTATAACGAAGCAGTGAGTACCTCACAAACAAGAAGTCTGTTTCAGTATAATGCTTAAATTTTCTTTCCAAATCTGTAACAGAGTTTTACAAATAAGAACAGAGTTTAGTTTTGTGATTAGAACACTGTGCACAAAGTTTGTTGGTATTTCATAGAGAACAATCTCTCTGCTAGGGAGAAAGCAAATAGGTATTTGGTTTTATTTATTTTGGTTTTATTCCATGGTCATTTCTTCTTTTTA
Organism: Phoeniculus purpureus; assembly: GCA_028565055.1. NCBI lineage: Eukaryota > Metazoa > Chordata > Aves > Bucerotiformes > Phoeniculidae > Phoeniculus > Phoeniculus purpureus. The sequence continues at coordinate 14,691 of JAOXOE010072221.1, forward strand.
GAAGAGCAGTCTTCTAACAAATTGGTGTGTTCAGAAATGTGCCCAAGTAAGGTTCTTCTCCAGTCATTCTCCTTTGTCACCTAAATTATAGTTCGTTACTCTTCCAAAATCTCGCAGCGTTACAGAGGGTTTAGTTGTTCATACACCTTCTGCTTTATGCATTGCAAATGTCCCAACTTAAACAGATGCTCCTCTCATTTTCTTCTGTGTAGTTTATGTATAACTGAGGCTTCAATTCCTCTACCTTAATTAGTGGTTTGTATCTCTTAATGTGAAATTCTGATGAGCTACAAATGTACCGTTGTAATATGTGTATGAGTGACTATGAAATAAACAAACTCTTAAACTTTATTGCTCTATCTTCTTTGATATTTCTTGCTGAGTCATCTGAACAGTTTCTTCTTTGTAATGTGTAAAAATGAAATGTGTAATATTTTGTTCCAAACAGCACTTTAAACTGTTATTGAAGCCAACAAAAATAAGATACCATCAACTGTGGAATCTCTATAACACTAGAAACTTGTATGTCAGCAAGCTTGCTACAGCTTTCTGAATTTTAGCAAGGCTCCCCTTGTGTCCACTGCAAGCCTTGTCTTATCAGAGCACTGGTCAGGCACATTTTGTTTATACTATTTATACCTTCTAATAAATATTCTAAAATTAAGCCTGTAGTCTTAACTTCCGTACTAGCATACTTACTTAAAATAAATTTGGATTCTGTGAGCCCCTTTTGTACATTTTATTTTTTCCCTCTGAGGATGGATTTGTGCAGAGATTAGTTTATGACTGAACTCTTCCGGGCATTAGATTTGTAAATCCTACTTCATTGTGTCTTCCAGCGATATTTTAGTTTTCTGACAAAGTACAAATAACTGTCCTTCTAATGCCTGTGTTCACAGGTTTTTGGTAAAGCTAATGAGAGACAGCCTTCCTCCGAGCCTCAGTAAGGTTTTTTTCTTGTGGCAATATTTAAGGAAAGACAGATAAAACATTTTGAATTCTAGTTCTAAAAGTCACATGTCCCCAAATTTGCAATTTAGTGTACAACTACAAAATTTAGCATTTTAGCTCTTTTCAGATACAAGTTTATTAATTAGACTCTGTTTAAATATCTTCTATATGCTAACCAACTGCAGGGTTGTGATGCTACTACCCTAAAACAAGGTCGTTTGAGGCAATTGGAATGTAATGCTCTGGATAAAATGTATTATGTTTTAAGTTCTATGTAAAATGAGAAAAAACAGTTAGGCATGTTAAATCAAAATTGTCCAGTTGGCCAAGAAGGCCAATGCCATCCTGGCCTGCATCAGAAGCAGGGTGACCGGCAGGACTAGAGATGTGATTGTTCCCGGTACTTGGCACTAGTGAGGCCTCACCTTGAATATTGTGTTCAGCAAAGTCTGAGCAAAGGGAGACTGGAGCAAAGAAGATTGAAGGGAGACCTTAGTGCTCATTACAACTAACTGAAAGAAGGTTGTATAGAGGTGAGGGTCACTCTCTTCTCCCAAGTCGCTAGCGATAGTACAAGAGGAAATGGCCTGAAGTTGTGGCAGAGGACATTGAGATTGGACATTAGGAAAAATTTCTTGAGTGAAAGAGTGGTCAGATATTGGAACAGGGTGTCCAGGGATGTGGTGGAGTTGCTGTCCATTAGGAAAAATTTCTTGAGTGAAAGAGTGGTCAGGTATTGGAACAGGGTGTCCAAGGAGGTGGTGGAGTTGCTGTCCTTGAAGGTGTTAAAAAACCACATAGATGTGGCACTAGGGAACATAGTGGTGTTGGGTTGATGGTTGGGTTTGATGATCCTGGAGGTCTCTTCCAACCTTAATGATTCTGTGTTTCTAAAATGAGTGCATGGCTTGGATTTTTATAAGTGATGGCTTTCAGAAAACCCTAAGTGTTACAAGTAGACAGCCATCTTGCTTTGGAAACAGTGAATATCACTGTAGGCATAAGGTAACTGACTCCAAACCACAAGAAAGAAATAAATACTAAGCCCTTCACATTGGGCATAGTTTCTAGTTATCTGCTTACAGATTGGTGTTGCAGCACTCTTGGATGGTTTTTGTCTCCTGTACAGAGAAACAAAAGCTCTTCAGGTTTCCCTAGAGTTAAAAGCCACTAAAATCAGTGTAAATAAAACCTGAATAATCGGACTGTAGTTTAACTAAGGTATGAATAGTAATTTGTAGCTTGTTACAATGAACAAGTAACTAGATCAAGCTAATTCCCATATGAGGGCTGCTTGTTATATCCAGTACAATTCAATCAATCAGTCTTCATCCTGTTTACCAGGGTTTGTGTTGCAAATATAATGGTTGAAATGAACTGGTGGCATAGGCAAACATTTCTGTTGCATTGCTGGAGTAGCTTTCTAGGTTATTGTGTGTCAGCGTGCAGGTCCTATTCAAAGTTTGTCACGTATAAGCAGTGCGAAATTGAGGATCAGACGTACTAAAATTCTCCTCTTGCAGAACTCCAATAATAGCAGCTAAACCCCCCCACCATGATTTAAGCAGCCCAAGTGGCTGAGGAACACAATGACTCTTAAAATATTGTTATGGCTCTTATAAGCTCTTAAATACAACTTTGTCAGCTTGTTACCAGCTTCACATTGTGGTTTTCCCAGATGGCAGTTGTTGTCAGTGTAAGGAGGAATGTGAGTAAGATAAGCCTGTGCTCTACTCTTTGCAAAGGAGAATTTAGGTGCAAGTAGTGTAAGAGTGGAGTATAAATAGTGACGTGGGGAATGCACTGATAGTAAATTGCTGATGCAGTTATTCCAGAAACGTTCACTACAAACTTTAGCTAAACCTTAAGACAATACAGTCCTGTGGATGTGTGAAAGGGTAAATTAAATGCATCGGAGCTGCAAGGATTTCTAGATTTAAATTAATTGTTCAAATTTTTTTAATGTCTGGAATTATTTCTGTCCTGCTGTTAATGCCCATCTAGGACATAATTTGGGTTGTTTAGGAGCAATGTTTTTGAATTTAGGCTTTTTACATGTACAAGTAGTGTGTTTAACTTCAGTTCCTAATTACAGTAGGGGATAACTAGCCACATTTGGAACCTGAAGCAGCAAAAAGGTTTTGGTTCCTCTTAGGTACTTTTGTTGCTATTAATCATATCGAGGATGACAAAGACTACTAGAGACAAGACCTGACATAGAAATAGTCTTTAACTATTTGCTCTTTATTCCAGTTAATTACATGAAATGGTTTGGATTGTGTATTTGTTTGCATAATGGCATGAGTTTCACCTGGTTTCCAGACAAATGTGTGCTATCACACATATGTTCAGATGTGACACCAGAGGACTAATGGCACAACTCCATCGTTAGGACCTGAGTCCAATAGATTGTGGCATACTGAGTTCTTTTTTTAGGGGTATGCAATAGCTGTGTAGGAGGTGAAAAAATGTTTCTTCACTTTTGCCGTAGTATCAGCGACGTCTCACACTGTGGCTCTAATATGTTGACAGCTTAGTAGGTCCTGAATGCCTCTGATTGGTTTTTGGGTTGAATTTTTATCCTTGTGAAGGCTTTTAAAATTTTTTTTGAGTAACATGAAAATTGCACAGTTTTGGACTTTGCTGTCTACTGCCATGGAAACAGAAACAGAAAAGTGTCTTCAGGGGACAACTGCTGAAATGCTAGTATTGGATTTTTGGGTCTTGTATCCCTTCCTGGGCTTTGAGACAACATTTTATTGATTAATCATACAGGATGCAGTTGGGCTTTCTGCATTTTGAGTGTGTGGCTGATTTAAGTTTCTTCCTTCTTTGTAAGGTGGCAGCGTATCAGTGTTTTTAAACTAATGTGAGGCAGTTAACTAGTGAGCTTATTCTGAATATTTTTAAGAAGTTTTTCCTATTTGCATTCCCACAGAGGAAGTGAGAAAATTTTTCATAGTTCTGAAAGGCCTTTGCCACTGCCTTAGCCTGTAAAATTCAGCAGAGATGCTCTTGAAAGGATGGTTGTTCTCTAGCCATCCCAACATTCAGTTGCTGCTTTTGGAGTCATGAGGATTTATGTTACCATCCTTCTGCATTGCAAATGTTAGGCTGAAGGAAAGCCAGCTTTGAGACTGTTGCTCAGTCATTATAGCAGAATCAACTAGAGCTGGCTCTCACCTCTTGCTGCATTGGGAGCAGTGAAACAGATACCATAGTTCTTATGTGCCACTTGGGTAATTATGTATCTGCAAATTAAATTACAAAAACAGTAGAAAGGAAGAAGCTGTTTTGACTATCCTAGCAACAGGATGCAGCTATAGATGCTTAGTACACGTAGAGCGGTTATGGTACAAGATGTTAAGACTTCTCCAGATACTTGTGTGACTGCTGTGGACTCTTGAGGAGAAGGATATGACTCTCTGATGTAGGTGAGGCAGTGCTGTGACAAAACTTACATTGCTGGAAGGCATATTGTCCTGGGCCCACACCTTGAGGCCACTCAAACCCCAGAAACAGGGCAGAAGCAGTTAGTGGACTGCTTCATAAGCTGCTCCTAGTAGAAAGACATAATACTGCATTGGAAACTGTTCTGGCTGCTTGAAAGCTTCAGTTTGGAAATAAGAAGAGTAGTAATCCAAACAGCTTATTAAACAAAGCTGTTCAGAAAATGACTGTACTTTCATCTGGGACTAAAACCCGACATTCAGATCTGTGGAGCTTTTCACTGCAAAGTGTGCTATGCTTTCCCTTTTGTCAGAACAGCATTTCCAGTCAAAGTGTGTTTTGACAGGCACACAATGACCAGGCAGTACTGTATAGCATATCAGTAAGACACCTGATTACCCGAGGGGGAAAAGGTCACCCCAAACAAATGAGCTAAACATACTTTGTTCCATATAAAAAGCTATGGTAGGTTTACAAGACTTACTCAGAAAGTGCTGTAGCACAAAGTATTCAAGCTTTAATTTCTGTTAGTTCTGTAATGCGTCTTGTCTGCCTTAGCATCATAGAACCAGAATGGTTCAGGTTGGGAGACAGCTTAAAGATCACCTAATTCTAATCTCCTGTCCTTGTCAAGGATACCTCCAACTAGACCAGGTTGCTCGGGGCTGCATCCAAGCTGGCCTTGAACCATTCAAGGCTGGGGCATCCATAACTTACCTGGGCAACGTGTCTCACCACCCTCACACTAGAGAATCTCTTCTTAATAGCTGTATAAGGAAGTTACATAGATATAAAGAAGAGTTTGAAACTGTTACTGATTTACCTGTCACTACACTCCTTGATAAAGAGTCCTTCCCCATCTTTCCTGTAGGCCCCCTTTAATATTTCCCCAGTCTTCTCTTCTCCAGCCTGAACAACCCCAACTCTCTCTTTGTCCTCACTGATTGTCTTGATGGTCCTTCTCTGGACCTGCTCAGGGAGGTTCATGTCTTAAGCTGGCACGCTGAAGGTAGCTGGATGCAGTACTCTAGGTGGAGTCTCAGTAGGGCAGAGTAGAGGGGGAGAATCCCCTCCCTGAACTTTCTGGCTACTCGCGTCTTGATACAGCGCAGGATCCAGTTTGCTTTCTGAGCTACTCGTGCACGTTGCTGGCTCATGTTTGGTTTTTCATCCACCAACAACTTCAAGTCCTTTTCTTTAGGGCAATCCACTCATGGCCCTGCCTGTATTTGTCCCAATCTATGTGCAGGACCTTGATCTTGCAGATTCATGTGTTGAAACACAACCAAGACGAATAACAGTTGCTTTGTCACAACCAAATGCCTGACAAATTCAGCCAGTGGAGTGGAGCTGGCAGCAAAGTCAGGCTTTGCTGTGGGTAGAGAGATGTGTAAAGATAAACAAAATAGAAATGCAACAGAACAAAAAGGAAGTTCTGGTTCTATCCCTGTAGTCTAAGTGTATTTCATCAAGTTTACTTTTCTTATAAATTTATTCTACTGAAAGAGTTGGAATTAGTTTCAGGTCTGTAAAGGGAAAATAAAATATATCCAGTTGATTCTGGGACAGCAAGTTTGGAACCTGTTGATGGCCAACTTTTGTACAGGTTTTAGTAAACAGAATCAGAGACAGGTTCAATTTTCCTGATTTATTTATGGTGGTAAGTAACGTGTATCTTTCAAGCCTGAGATTTTAATTTTAGCAGAGGAAGCTGCAAAACTTGCTCCTCATTCTGAGTTCCCCACTGGAGCTGGCAAGCAAGTCTGTGAGAACAGCCATTACAGCACATTAAAAGTAGTCCTGGCAATAGTAGATACATGAACTGACTTTTGGTAAGGAAAGAGTGCATTGTGCAAAATCTCATTTCTTCATGTTAACTATTGATGATTCCGATGTCTCTCTGACCCTGTTTACATTTATAGGTTTAAATGGTGTAGCTTTAACTATGGAAACTTCAGAGCTGCTAACAGCCCGGACTTTTATGATTCTGTTTTTTAGAACTGCAGACCCCATTCTAGTCTATTCCACTCTATTCCTTTTCCCTTCCCTTCCCATTGCTGAAATGGACCAGCAATGAATGAACTGGTAAAAGCTGCAGCATGGCCCATGGAATCTTAGATGAGGTATGGTATATGAAGCTGCCTAAAATGCCCTAATCACTCATAGTGGGTTGGCTTTGTTGTTTTCATTGCAACTTTCCATTTCCAAATGTTTTCCAACCCCGATTTCTTCTTTCCAAACAAATCTGATTGGCCATGAAAGAATCCTGCATTTCATTCCTCATTGTCTTAGTAGATGCGTTAAGATCAGATATTGCAAGGGAGTGGAAGCAGAGGGAAGACTGATAGAGCTGTGAAAGCCATTTGGTATGCAGTCTGAGACAGTGAAACCGGTGTCTTACATTAGGGATTTTCTGTAATTCCTGTATTTTAAAGTGAATATTATGGGGTTTGTACTTAGGGGAGTTGAAAGGGGAAGAACAGTGCTCATTGGAATGTTTTTATTTTTCTATTTGAGAAATCAGGATGACCCTAGTACTAATGTTATGAATTTCTAGAGAAAAGAAGTTGGTATCAGGTGTATCGTCTTGCAGATGCAAGGTTACTTAGTTCACAGTTCTGAAAGAATAGGCTTTCAAAAGGTTGTTCTACTGAGAAATTATTTATTCTGACTAACACATAACCAGAGGTTAGCGTGAATTGTCGAAAATATAATTTACAAGTAGATTACTGTATTTGGAATTGTTTGGAAACTGTTGACAGGGGTTTCTATTCTTTTTTTCCCTTCTAGTTGCATTCATCTTTAAATACTAAAGTGCAGGGGAAAGATTTTATAAGCTGTCATTCTGCTGCGTGGATAGAAGGCTTCTAATAAGTGATGTCTGTTTGTGCTGACATCTATTTATTTTATGAACAGTGGCAAGCCTTTTCCCCTTGCCTTCACTTGCCCACTTTAAATTCCTCTATTAGAATCCTTCCATTTGCCTCAACAGTAAGATTAATAGTGTCTTACACAAATAAGCTCACTCAGTTTAATGTAAAACTCAGGGTGGTAATTGGCCTTTGACATGCTTGTAATTAGTGGTTTCTGTCTATCCAGTTGTTGTGTTTTTTCCAGTCATATCAAGTTATTTTTATAGTGTGTTAGAGTTATCCGCATTCTGGACTAGCATGCAGAAGAATCTTACTTTTGTGACTGCTTTGGACAAACTGTCCATCCACTTTGTTCTCCTGTTTTGCTGTTTGTAAAGTAGGGGTGATGCTGATTTCCTGTGTTTAGATTCTCCCTGGAAATCTGCTGGTAGCTGGGACTATAAAAGCAATGTTCAGACTTCTCAAGGAATGTACCCCAGTGCTCTGGACCGGCGGAGTCTGCTGTGAAGTGGAGCCTGACCCACACTCCTCTCCCAACAGACCTCTAGACTTTGCCCATGAACCAATTCTAAACTTCTTCACAGTGTTAAAGTCCCAGACTAACATAATATTAATTAGTCTACAGAATGTTGTAATCAACAGACACATACAAAATACTGTTGATACCACAGTTTGTTTTAACAAAGATATAATGGAACCAGCTTGCCTTTACTTAGAACATCAATAATAATTTCAATGAATAACTCTATGGACTTTAAAATATGTCAAAATATTAAAATTGAGCCATATTCTAAAACTAAAAAATGCTAAATAGAAATCTAGAGGCAACTTATGATGTAGTTCTGGGCAGGAGTCAGAAACCTACTTTGGTTTTTTTTCCTTTAGAGCTGGATGTCTGGAGATTTCAGGAAGCAGCTAAGAAATTTCAATAGAGGACACTTGTCCTCTTTGAATACACAACACTTTCCCAATGGGAAAAGGTGAAGATTCTGCTTTTATGACAGTTTGAATCTGGTAGTAATGTATCAGCTTCCTGTGTGTCTCTGCATTTCCAAACATGGCATATATAGGTGTGACAAGGTCTTTAGGTTTTGGATCCTTTTGGGCGTATCAGAACTACATTGGTAGATGAAAGCAGAGGTCACTGAATTGATCCTGTTAGCTTTGTGGCAGGATTTGTGTACCACTGCTTTAGACGGGATAATTGGTAAGACGGGGCTATTTTTAAAGGTGTTTTTCTTTGCAAGCTTGTTGATTATAAATTGCAGAATTCAGAGCAACAAAAGCCTTCACAGACCTATTGCTCCTTGTAGAGGAAAGGGTTGAACCTGGAAGCAGTCTGGAGTAAGCCTCTTATCTGCAGGTAGACATTTTACAGTTTTTATTACCATTATTTTTCCAGTTTTGAAGTAAATCGTTATTTCAAGTTGCCAGTCAATTTAGTTTTAAAATTGTAAAATTGCACTAATCTTCGAAATTAAATATTTACTCTTTGCTGAAACTAAGTATTTAATTTGTTTGGAAAGGAGAGATTTAAACTCTGAGTTATTGATGGTTTTGTTTCTGTTGGTTGACCCAATATTTTTTCAGCCCCTAGTGGTAACCCATTTCTTACTTTAGTCTATTAAAGAGGAATAGAAAAGCTTTTAATCTATTCATTCTTTCATTTCATTTCAGGTTTTCGCTTACTTTTGTTTTGATAAACTACAAAAAAATTTTGTTCATCTTCCTTCTGAAAACAAAAGCCAGCTGTCCTACTTCCAGGCAGCTGCTGGTGCTGTGGAGACTCAGATCCAAGTCCTTTTTCAGTAGCAAACATCCTGGGTGACACCATAGTTCCTTTGTTCACATCAGACTACCAAGTTCAGACTTATGTCTGTGTGCCATAAGGATTTTATGACCTTTCAGAGCACAAGTGAGGGCACTCACTTTAGAAACCTGAAGTCATACAGTGTAAATACTTTCTGAGCCATGTGTGTCAGCCCTTCTTGGTGAGTTGCTGCTACTTCAGTACTTTCTGTTGCAACAGGGATGCACCTTCTGAAAAACCAAACCCCTCTGTTTCTTTGACAGTAGCGGCAAGTAGCGAATGGTCCATCATCATCTAGCCTTGTCCTGAAACCAAAGTGCTTCATACAGCTGCTTTCCAGTGTCTTGCACTTCCTTTGCTCTCTTGTTATGTCAACTAGGAACAGCTGAAGCAACACTTGGCTGTAAAGCAGCAGATTTCTAGTTTGTCTTCAAAATCCAAAATCTAAAAAAGATGGCAGATGATCTTTGCAAAAGTGCACAGCAGTCAGTGCATTAGTTGGGTGGTGAGAGCTTTTACCTTATCTTTCCCTTTTCATCCCCTTTCAACTCTGCTATATCCACACTTTGCATACAGCTAAAAATCATTTCTTAGAAAAGTCAAGTGTAACCCACTTGGCAGGGCCACTGTCACAGATCTGAGTGAAGAACCTAATGAAGCATAATCAAGGGCCATACATGCTTCTCCTCCCTGTGCATAGAAAAGTTTGGCTTGTCTGTCATATCTGAACAAGGTGTATGTCAGAGATTTCTGCTGTGTTTGAGCATAGAAGCAGAGATCTACATCGAAGGACTCTGAAAAATAAACAAGGACTTATGCTGTAATGTAAGGTGGGTTGAAGAAGAACTGGATTGATTTTGAACAGTTTCCTAAATTAGTAACATCCTTTCTAGGTTATTTTTTCTTGATGCACTTAGGAGCCAGAGAGGTGTGAATGTATGCCCTGATAAAAAAGAAATAAAATTCATGCTGTGCTGCTGTGGTTTTGAAGTTTGTGTAAGTATGCACTGGAGATACGATACTAAACCGTGCACCGTTTCACCTAGTGTATTACCCTTGAAGGCGTTTATGGCATAGAGGAGCAGTCCTCGGACTGCACATCAGACACCCCAACTCAGAGTGCAGAAGGACAGACAGTAATTGTTTTTACACTACACTGACTCAACACAGCGTTTAGAAGTTACTGTGCCAGCCTTGCCCCAGCCTTGGAAACCTCAATCCTCAGGTTGTGAAGCTAAGGAAAGCTGAAGCATTCAGTTGAAGGCTGTCAACAGTCATGTAGATAACAGTGCTTAAGGACTTAGCTTAGCACAGGGCTTGATACGGTTAGGTTGATGTTTGCGGCACTCAATGTTCTTAAAGGTCCTTTTCAACCTAGATGATTCTATGATTAGGATATTATTACAGAATAAAATTGGTACCACTTGTTGTAGCTGCTCGGTGATACAGGCTAATAGCAGTGCTGTCATGGCACTGTCACCAACCACAGGGAGAAGTTGCTGTGGGAATCCCAAGGACAAATTTCCTGCTTTTCAATCTCTAGTCTTCCAGTTTCAAATCACATTTAAATTGTCGGTATAATAAATGTGCCAGAACATAAGCAAGTTAAAGAGAGTTTAATATTAATACTAAGAAAATGTAATTTGCTCTTTAGGATCCTACCTGTTGGCTTTTCTGAATGCTGGCTCATGCGGGAGCACCTCAGTCTTCACTGAGACTACTGCTGCAGCACAAGTGAATGGATCAGGATAATCCAATTATTCTCGGTTTCATTTTAAAACATACTAGTTGGATGTATATCTTCTGTGATAGAGTTTTCAGGACATGCTTTGAATTAAATGGTGAAGTATAAACCCTGCTGAAAGGAAAGTCTGTAGCTGATGGCTGAGAATCAGTTTAAATTTAGTTGTGCCTGTATGTGTGCATTTTTACAGTTTAGGTGGGTTTGCTAACACAAGAGTGAAAAAGTGACTATCAAGGTCAGACTGTAAGTCTAATCCAACCAGAATGGTTTGACAGACAGGGTAGAGTTTAGCCCTGGGTAGGAAATATTCATCTATAGAATATTAATGTCTCCAGCGGGTGAACAAGTCTGAAGAGCATGATAGATGTTTTGAGTGGATAAGTAAGCTGTGTTTGGTTTAATTAGAATCATAGAATCATAGAATCATTAGGAATTGGAAGGGACCTTGAAAGATCATCTAGTCCAATCCCCCTGCCATGGGCAGGGACACCCCACCCTAGATCAGGCTGGCCAGAGCCTCATCCAGCCTGGCCTTAAACACCTCCAGGGACGGGACCTCAACCACCCCCCTGGGCAACCCATTCCAGGCTATCACCACTCTCACGCTGAAGAACTTCTTCCTCACATCCACTCTAAATCTACCCAGCTCCAACTTAGCTCCATTCCCCCTAGCCCTGTTGCTACCCGCCATCCTATGAAGTCGTATGTTGTACCGGATTAAATGCTTTGTTTTAGTCAACTGAGATGCCCTGCTTAGTTGGTAAAAAGGAAGGAAGCTATTCCAAGTCAAGAGTTCCAATAGTCAATATTTTGTTGGGCTGAATTGGTTTCCAATTTACATCTTTTTATGCTTACTAATTGAAGAAGAGTGGAGTTGCCTCCATTTTATTTCTATAAGAAGAGTAGTTTTATATTAACGTGATTTTAGGTTGAAAAATCCAGCAGAGGAGTTGTTCTGCTGAGCTAGTAACATTCTTTCTCTTGGCTAGTCTTTACTTGCCCTTCAAACAGAAATTCTTAGAGGAAGTCAGCGCAATTATCCGCTGGGAGATGAGAGCCTTCCGCCTGTTGCATGTTTTGCAGGGTAACAAAGATGCCAATTCAGGAAAAAGGTAACAGAGCACCTTGGGTTGGGATTTGATTTGGGCATGAGGGGAAGGAGTATTTCAACTGGTTTGGATACGTTTTGTTGGAGATTTAGAGTATCCAATAGCTTTACAATGCGATGTGCTATTGTTGGGTTTGAGTTTGTTATAAACCGGTAGAAACTCACCTCAGCCAAGGAGAGCAGTTCTGCAGAAATGTTCTCAGACCATCTTGTGTGTAGTCAGAATGGAAACACAGCAACAGTAAAGTAATTCCATCGTTTAGCACAGAGTTTAGCAGATTTTTCTCAAACAGTTAATGTGAGAGTAATAAAACATTTTGATTGTTACCTGCTTGTGTACATACTGAGAATTGTGTGCAGCACACCTCACAGACTTCCACATTAACAAACATTTTGGTGGCTCCCAGTGCAGGGGGATTGGACTAGATGATCTTTTGAGGTCCCTTCCAATCCCTAATAGTTCTCTGGTTCTGTGATTCTGATTCTGTACAAGTGTCGTTCTCTGCTTTGCTCCACTTCACAGCAATAATTAGTTCAGGTGGAAAGGAAATGAAGAATTCTCATCACCAAATGTTCTTATGTGTCTACACGGGGAAGTTCCTTGCATGAGTCATACAGAAGATCTCACAGAGAATAATTCAAAACTCAGAACAGAGCTCAATTTACTCTGTCTGAATTGCCATCTAAAGGAGCTTCTGTCTTTGTCTCTTAACTGCATAAACAGTATGTAGACACTCCTCCTAATTTAAAGTGTTGAAGTTACAAGCTATGATCTGCCTGGCAACAGCAGTCTTCATGCTCCCTGGTATTGTCTTATAAGGGGGAAGCAGCACAAATGGATGTGGTTTTCTGGTACACAAATCACAGAATCACAGAACATCAGGGATGGGAAGGGACCCTGCAAGATCGTTGAATTCAGGCCCTCTGCCAGAGCAGGATCACCTAGACCAAGTTGCACAGGAACACATCCAGGCGAGTTTTAAACGTCTCCAGAGAAGTAGACTCCAAAAGCCCCCTGGGCAGCCCCTTCTGGTGCTCTGTCACCCTCACTTTGAAGAAGCTCCTTCTCATATTTATGTGGAGCCTCCTATGTTCCATCTTACACCCATTGCCCCATGTTCTATCATTAGATGACACTCAGAAGAGCCTGGCTCCATCCTCCTGACACCCACCTTTCACATATTTATAAACATTAATGAGGGCACCGCTCAGTCTCCTATTCTCCAAGCTAAAGAGACCCAGCTTCTGCAGCCTTTCCTCAGCCTTCCACTCCCTTAACCATCCTTGTGGCTCTGCACTGGACTCTCTACAGAATCTCTGTGTCCTTCTTGAATGGAGGGGCCCAGAACTGGACAAAATACTCCAGATGTGGTCTCACCAGGGCAGAGTAGAGGGGGAGAACCTCTCGATCTGCTAACCACCCTCCTTCTGATCCACCCCAGGATGCCATTAGCCTTCTTGGCCACAAAAGCACACTGCTGGCTCATGGTCATCCTCCTGTCCACCAGGACCCCCAGGTCCCTTTCTCCTACACTGCTCTCCAATAAGCCAGTCTCCAACCTATACTAGTACCAGGGGTTGTTCTTGCCCAGGTGCAAGACTCTACACTTACCCTTGTTATAGTTCATTAAATTTCTCCCTGCCCAGCTCTCCAGCCTGTCCAGGTCTTGCTGAATGGCAGCACAGTCTGCTGGGGTGTCGGCAACACCACCCAGCTTTGTGTCATCAGCAAACTTGCTGACAGTGCACCCTAATCCCTCATCCAAGTCATCAATTAATAGATTGAACAGGACTGGTCCAGTACTGACCCTTGAAGGACTCCACTAGATACAGGCCTCCAAACAGACTCTGTCCCATTGACCACTACTCTCTGCCTGCTATTCTGCAGCCAGTTCACAATCCACCTCACTATCCCATCTTCCAGTTCACACTGCCTCAGTTTGGCTGTGAGTTTACTACGTGAGACTGTGTCAAATGCCTTACTGAAGCCAAGATAGACCACATCCACCGCTCTGCCATCATCTATCCATCTATACCTCATCAAAGGCTATCAGGTTGGTCAAGCATGACTTCCCCTTGGTGAAGCCATGCTGACTGTCCCTTACAACCCTCCTGTCCTTGATGTGCCTGGACACAGCCTCTAGAACAAATTGTTCCATCACCTTTTCCGGGATGGAGGTGTGGCTGACCGGTCTATAGTTACTCGGGTCCTCCTTCTTACCCTTTTTGAAGATTGGAATGACGTTTGCTATCCTGCACTCCCTAGGCACCTCTCCTGATCCCCAAGACTTAGAAAAGATGATGGAGAGTGGCTTAGCAATGACTTCTGCCATTTCCCTTAGTATGCACGAGTGCATCCCATCAGGGCCCATGGATTTATGTCCATCCAGTTTGCTCAACTTATCCCTAACCCAGTCCTCATCAACAGAGGCAGACTCCTCTCTTGCCTCGACTTCCTCTGGAGTCTGAGAAGTCTGGGGCTTGATATCAAGACAGCCCAAGAAGTATAGACAGAGGCAAAGAAGTTGTTCCATATCTCTGCTTCCTCTGTATCCTCTGTCTCCAGGGCACCCATCTCATTCAGTAGGGAGCCTAAATTGTCTCTAGTTTTAGTTTTACCTGCAATGTATTTGAAGAAGCCCTTTTTGTTGCCCTTGACCTCTCTTGCAAGGTTTAAT
>JAOXOE010072230.1:0-29303 GCA_028565055.1 Phoeniculus purpureus
AGCTGTGTGGTAGGGGTTGGACTTGATGATCTATTAGGTCCCTTCCAACCCTGATAATACTGTGATACTGTGATACTCCCTAGTTACCATGCCTGTGGATGTTTAGGTCTCATTTAATGTTGTCAATTCTAAAGAAAATCCTTCCCTAGAATGCTGCTTGCCTTTAGTTATAATTGGATTCTCAGTAATTCTTCTCTACCATATGTGCAGATCCTTCCTTCTCCTTTTCAGCTGTATCTGATCATCCTTCATACTTGGCTAGCAGCAGCTTCACTCCATTACTGAGAATCCTTTGAGTGAGGGCTTAGTGTTGAGACGTCCTCTCAAATGACTTTGCTCTGATACAGTTGTTTTTTGGCCATGCTCTTTTTGTTGTTCTCCTCAAAGCCCTGCTCTGGTAAGGGGAGTTGGACTTAGGTGATCTTTCAAGGTCCCTTCCAACCTGTAACATTATGTGATTCTGTGAAAACATCCCTCCACCACAACCAACCAACCAACAAAAAAAACACCCCACCAAACAAAATCATCCCTGCTTCCCCAAAAAACCCAACACAAACCCCCTTATGCTCTTAGCTGCCTGCTTGCAGTCCAGCAGCAAGCTGTTAATTTAGTGTGTCTTGTCAGTCTTATCCTTACAAGTTACTACTACCTAGTCTAAATGTTTGTCCTCTGCCAGTGTTGTGCTAGTGTTGCCTTTTGATAGCTTAATTTTTAGTGTTCTTGAACAGCTCAAACATGCTGATTACAGTAGATACAGGGTCCATTTGAGCAGGAGCTGAAATGTTATGTATCCCTTTGGGTGTCTGGAGTATGCGGTAGTAGCCTTCAGTGTGTGTTCTAAAGACAGGCAATGTGTTTTGTGCTGAAGGGCTGTTCTCCGTTTTCTTTAGGTCCTAGAGGATAGCCTTGCCTTGATCATGAAGTGCATTTTTACATGTATTTTATCTGCCCTTAAAACCAGTGCAAGTCAAAAAAGTTTGTTTTAGAACATATATACCTTTCTTAGACTGCTAATGTCATGCAATTGTGTGGAAGAGCAGAGCTTGTGTTATCATTTAATCGTTCCCCTGTGTTCTGGAATAGTCTTCTTTACATAAGATGTTGAATTCTCAAGCACTTTTGTGGTATGCGTTGGATTTTTAGGTGCAGTACAGAAAAAGCACTTTGTTATGCTCCAGAGGGAAAACCCCTAGTTTGTTCTTTCACTCAGGCTCCAACATTCATGGGCTCTCTTCTCCATATTGTCGCCTTGCTGTTGTTAAGTCACTAAGTTGTATTTCAGTGGACAGTTGTCAGTCGCAAATTCATGGAGGGTTCTCCCTGCCCAAACTCAGACAGACATTGTAACTCGGTAAAAGACCACGTTAGCAGTATGACTAACACTGGGTTTGGTATTCATTTTAGGCATTTGTTTATAACCTTAAATAAGATTTCGTATGGGACACTTAATTCAAACAGAACAGGGTGGAGGTGAGGAGTCTCCTTTCTGGAGATGTAAGGCTAAAGCACTAGTAGTAGATTAAAAGGGGGAGTGTTTTTTATATCTATTCTAAGAAGCTGAATCTTTGAGTAATACCTGTTGTGGTCAGATGTCAGAAGAACTGTTTTTGCTTGTTCTGGCATTTAATAAGATAAAATCTTGTTTTTAAAAATATATTTTTAATTGTGATAAGAGTTGTGTTACTGGTCAGAAATCAAAGTAATATATATGAAAAACTGGGAAAAGAGAACTGTACTAGAAAAGAGTTTCCAAGATAAACAAAGGTGTGCTAAGCTGGTGTGGAGGTAATGCCTGGCTGTGTACCACGAGATGGGATTGAGTGGTGGGAATGAGAAGAAAGGACACCAGATACTTCTCCAGCTGTAGCTCCCTGTTTCACAGGAAGGTAAAGGTCTTTCTGTTCAAGTTGGGCTGTGCAATGGCAGATGATTGTAAAGAGGAAACAGGTGGAAAACTTGGAGGAAATAACAGAGTTGCCTCTATGTTAAATTCTTAATGGAAAAATGTAGCTCTTCAGCTCAAGAGACCCTTGGGAAGGGTTGGGGTGTGGAGGGGAGGAGAAAGTGCAGGCTCCCTAGGATGAAATAAAACATTCTTTTAGAATTAAATTGCAGTCTCTGGTAGAGAAGAATACCGCTAGGGGAACAGCAGCTGTGATAACTCAGGACAGCGTGCGGATGAGGGATTTAATAAGCTTACCATTAACCTAGTATGGCCAGCACACTGTTCCGGATTTAGAGAGTGCACTTAACAGATTTTGTAACTGTGATCAAATAGAGTGGCACATGTATTTTTGTCCTTGCTCTCTTATTTGGTTGTGTCTATGTGTCAGCCGTTCAATGCCATGACTTCTGTTTAAGTATCATGAAAGAATATATTGGCGTTATGCATTGGCTTGTGTCGTTGACTGCTCAGTTCGGATTCAAACATGTCTGACAGAGTACCTGGTTCCTCGTTGCTCAAAGATATTGATCTTCTGACTTCTGATGGTTAACTTACTTTAAGCCTGACTTGTTATGTCCTCCTTGTACCCAAAGGAAGAAACAGATTATAAGAATTGATACTCACAGGCTATTGGTATTTTTTTCCTATGGTAGACCCTACATTTTGTTCCATCTTGTGTATAAGTACTTGCTCCAGTGGTGTTGCATTTAATGCAGTTGTTCAAAGCCCAAGTGATTCAGGACTGTTTGCAGATCTCTTTATTGAACATCAAGCCTTTAATAGTATAGCTTATTAATATAATTTCTGGAATTTGCACATGTTAATAAGATCAATGCCTTTTGATTTTAGGTGCTGGAGATCAGAATTTATTTACATCATTGTATCCTACGCTTTCTCAGCAGCTTCCTAGAGAGCCCATGGAATGGAGGAGGTAAACTTAATACTTGTTTCTGTGACAGTACTTCAGTGTGTGCTTTTAGACTTTGGAAGCTGTATTTGTTGTGCTCTGAGAAGCTCTTACCATAAGTAGAGATGAATGTAGCAACTGGCTTGAGGAAAGGACAGCTTAGGTAATCAAGGTAAACGTTACACACTTCAAGCTGACTGTCTCAGTACTTGAGCTATGATGAACTTTACCTAGAGAAAAATAATAGTGAAGCTGTGATTCTCTTTTTGGTTTTGTGGTTTATGGGTTTGTTAGTGTGTGCTTTACAGAATCACAGAATCACAGAATCATCACGGCTGGAAAAGACCTCCAGGGTCATTGAGTCCAACCTTTATCCTATTATCTAACTGCTAGACCAGATCCCTAAGTGTCGCGTCCACTCTCTCCTTAAACACATCCAGGGACGGTGACACCACCACCTCCCTGGGCAATCCATTCCAGTATCTAACCACCCTCTCAGTAAAGAACTTCTTTCTAACATCCAATCTAAACCTCCCCTTTAGTGTACTTTGGCAGTCATATTCAGAAAGCAGTGTGTTTCTTAATGAGACTATAGGTAGAACTTATGTGGCGTTAGATGTACTGTTCTGCAAGAAGTTTGGTATAGCACACTGATTTCTCGTTGGAAAAATATATGTGGAGAATTTTCTTACTTGGAGTTTTGGACTTTTAGATGTCTTACACATACAGAAGATCTTTCAGTGAAAGCTCAAAAGCTTCCATCTCCTGCTCTATGGTTATCACGTGAAATGAGATAGACAAATTTTAGTTACCTTTATACAAACAGCAAGTGTAGCTTGTGAATTTCCAGTACTAAAGGTTATTCCTCCTCTCCAAAATACATGTTTATTTTTATATTCTGCTATGTATGCTTCATTCAATAATTTCACCTTTTAAACTTTGTAGGTCTTATGGCCGTGCTCCGAAGATGATTCATTTAGAATCTAACTTCGTTCAGTTTAAAGAGGAGCTATTACCCAAAGAGGGGAATAAGGCCCTTTTGACTTTTCCCTTTCTTCATATTTATTGGACAGAATGTTGTGTAAGTATTAACAAAGCATAATGAAAAACTGAGTACTTGTATTAAACACTGGAATGGTATTGATTTTCTGCTTGTGCTTGCTGGTATTTTCTATCTGCTTTTCTCTCTTATTTGGGCAGTTACGTCTGCACTGCATAAGCATATAGACTCAATGTTATTGGAAACAAAACTTAGTCAGCTTGAGTACTTTTTTCCATGAACTGTAGTTCTTCATGCTGTTGCTTGACACTAAGAGGACAGGGTTTTGAATAATGTATTTGTAGTACCTTGTCACAAAAAAACCTCCAGGATCTAACTGTGTTACTGCAGTGGCACAGTGCCCTTGTTTTATAATACAGTAATGTGGCCTGAGTTTCAGTTGTGATCTATTCACAAGGTTGTGTCTTAAGATACATATTTTTTTCTTGTAGTTCATCTTCCATATGCGTGAGGCATTAGTACGTGCTAGAAACTTAAATTGGGCAAGATCTGGAATGGCTTAATCCATGCCAAATACTAAGACACATTTGTTAACCAAAATAATATAAATAAATAAAATTCAAAGACCAAATTCTTACTTGACCTTGTTTGATTTCTTTCAGCAAGTGAACTTACTGTTGCTAATTCTTTTTGATACGTCTTTCTGTTTGTTTTGTGTTGGAACACAATTTGCCTTTTGAAATGGTTCAGAATGTCTGATTTGATGATTCATCACTTCTTATCCCAGGACACTGAAGTGTACAAAACTACAGTCAAGGATGACATCACCAAGTGGCAGAATGTTCTCAAAGCTCATAACTCAGTGGACTGGCTGATTGTTGTAGTTGAGAGTGATGCCAAGAAAAAGAACAAAACAAATATCCTTCCCCGTACCTCTATAGTAGATAAGATAAGAAATGACTTCTGTAACAAACAAAGTGACAGGTAAACATTCTTTTACTTCCTAACATGTTAACCTTTTGTCTAGCATGCTGATTAAAAAAAACCTCAACTCCGTATGTAGCAGGTTCCTTGCTTAGTTCAGGACTTTCCATGATAATTTGAACTGATGGCACAATAGCACTCCTGCTTTGAAGAAGCCTGACACAAGCAGTAACAGGAAAATTTTATTTTCAATTCTTCCTGGATTTGTAGTGGTTTTGAAATGTGTTTCAAAAAAATGTCAAGTGTCTTCCCCTGACTAAGAGAAGCCTAAGTGGAACAGTATGGTAATAAGCATTTTCTAGAAGTTCAGGACTTTTTGTTTACTTGAGTGCTGGCACAAGTGTTAGCAGAGTTACAGGTAGTGGGAGTGAGGTAAGTGGACAATAAGAAGCCAATAGCACTTGTGTTTTACCATTGTACTTTCTGCCTTTCTCTTAGTCAGCTTTCTGTTATGAAATAATTGACAAAGCCAATTTCTTCAGATATTTTTATTCTAAGGGAAAAATAACGAATATGTGAAACTGGTTTTGCTTTATTAAAGTAAATAAACAAATCTTAGTATCTATTGAAGTTAGTTTCAAACTATCTTCCTTATTCTGAAATGTTGCACTGAATCTCTTATATATTAAATTTTTTCTTGTTACCATAAGAGTTAACTTTAGACAGGATATTTTACCCTGAAAAATGAGTGACAGGATAAGTTGGATGGAGTAGATGGAAGTGCTCATTGTACCTCAGTGTGAGCTGACAGTGACTGTTGATAAACTGTGCTAGAAAAATGGAGGTAGGAGAATGCTCTAAGAAAGGCTGATTTGCTTGTGAATTAATAGAATCGGTTTATTTTCTGAGAAAAGTGGAAATCTTAGCACATAGGATGTGTAAAAGCAAATTGAGATACTGTGGGAATATATTACATAGGTTTATTTTAAGTGACTTAGGAAAGGCTGACTATAGGTGATCTAATGGATCTTCATTTGTATCTTGCATAATCCTTGCCAGAAATAACTGCAGTTACCGTTATGCTGATTTTTATTGCCAAGCAGACATTTTTTGTGTCTTTGACAGTTGCAGCATTGCTTTTGTGTAAGTAATTGGAATAATGTACCCATTACTTACTTAAAGTGAAGCTTTGTAGTATTCACTTAGAGGAAAATAATTAACAGTTCTCCTAAACTGTATCACAAACTTAACCATACATGGAAAAAGTTTTTAAAAGCCACAGAAACCCAACTAACCAGAAAAAACCCCAGACCTCAACACACTCACACCCAAACAATCAATCATAAACCTCAACCTGGGCTTTTCTACTGAATGAAAAACTAAATTTTGTTCACTTGGAAATGGCCAGGGATTCGCAGCATTCAGCTGTGTGTTCGCGTGTTAATTTTATCTGTCTCTTCAAACATAATTTGTATCAATCTCTTTACAGATGTGTGGTACTTTCTGACCCTTTGAAAGACTCTTCCCGTTCTCAGGAATCTTGGAATGCCTTCCTGACCAAACTCAGGACATTGCTTCTCATGTCGTTTACCAAAAACTTAGGCAAGTTTGAAGATGATATGAGAACTTTGAGAGAGAAGAGGACTGAGCCAGGGTGGAGCTTCTGCGAGTATTTCATGGTCCAGGTAAGAATCTTATTTTATTGGAAAAGGAGTCCTAGTTTTAACAGTAGCACTTTTTTTTTGTTGTAGTTGGCTTGCTGATATTTTAAGATGCATTCTTTAAGGGTTGGGGCTGGAAATATGGAGACTTGTATAAAAGCAGCAATTTCAGATCTTGTTTGCAGCAATTGTTGTATTACAGTTGTAATACAGTGCCATTACAGTAGCAGAATCTTTTCAGGCTTATCAAAGTTTCATGAACCTCAGCTGAAGCAAACAAATTGCATCTAGAAAGTATTTTAGTAATTGGACTTGAATTTTGGGTAAACATCCCGATACTGTATGTTTGAAGACACTCAACCTTGTAAGTGGTATTTAATACGAATGTTGCTGTGCTTTCTTTGTTTAGGTTATCTGTATGTATGGAGACGATTTTTAGAAAACTGCCTATTTTGAAATAATCTATGCAGAGAATTCTGTTTATTACTATTTTGAAGTGTGTCTTTGTTTTGTCTGGTATAGAGAGAACCATGGCAATCTTATTTGATAGATCTAAATTCCTCTAGAATTTTCTGTTCTGGTCAAGTGCTATGCTCCATGCTAACTCCACATTATCTTCACATCTCCTTTGACTTCACATGCTACTTCTTGCATGTGACATATATAAATCACAGACTTACCACTACTTACCACTTCTTCTCTGTGTATAGCTGAACCTTTATTAAGACTGCAACTTGTGCCTTTGCAGTATAAGCAGAGGAGAAAAACTGTTACAGTTCTGGGAGATGAGCATTCAGCAATTACAAAAAATTTCTTTTTGAAACTCAAACCTTTAATGGAGTGTGCACAACGTCTTGTGAATCAGGATCTGGCAGAACAGGATTTACTGGGACGGCTGTATTGACTTAACCTTCTTTTGTGAACCTTCCCGTGTTAGGAGGAGATGGTGCATCTGCTGTAGTGGAGGGTTTTCCTCTGGTGTGACCATTGGAATGGAGAGAATGTCGAAAAATGTAGTTCCTGGAGCTCTGTGTATGGATGGGTTAGGTTGTTAATACCAGACATGATTACTGCCAGTAATATGCTTTTCGTATTGCTTGTCTGCCAAAAGGAAGAACTGGCCTTTGTCTTTGAGATGCTGCAGCAATTTGAGGATGCGCTAGTGCAGTACGATGAACTGGATGCCTTGTTTTCGCAATATGTTGTTAACTTTGGGGCTGGTGGTAAGTGTCTTAAAATTGGTCTTAACTGTTAAATTAATTCATTTCTTCACTATACTTCAACTAAACAATCCGGTGCCATATGTGGATGTGGGAGAAAAAGATGGTGCATTGCAATAAAGATGCACCAGGCAGTTTGTGTTCTCGTTTTATGCCCTGGAACTCTGTAATTATCTGAGTATCAGTCTGGCTGGGATGCAGTTGCTGGTTTCACAGCTCACTGCTGAGTTACTCAGTAAAGTGCTTCCTGGAGTAAAGCACTCAATTTTGCTTCAAATTACATGAGAGGTGTAGTAATCACTGCAACACAGCAAAGAAGACTGTGCTTAATCTCCACTATAGAAGATTTAACTTTCTCTACAAGAAACATCACTGTGTATAAAGTATTGAATAACTTTAAACTGTTTTAAGGAGCTACAGCCTACACTGTTATATAACAGTTTTAACCTGCTATATGTTATAAATCTGTTAAAAAAAGTGATGCAACGATAATTACAGTCAAATATGTTTGTCCTGACTGAACCTGGTCTACACCTGAAAGTGGATGTACCATCTATCCATGACGGCTGAGTAAGAAATACTTAACTAGATGAAGCTTGTTTGTTTTGATCTTCAGGTAGGCCTAATTGCTAAGAAGTATGTTACAAACTGATTGCTGCTATACTGTTAACAAATACATAGTTGGGACTAGATCCTGTGGGGTTTGACTGTTCTGAGATTCATTTATCTACTTAGCTGTGGAAGTTCTGTTGGTTTCTGTTTTATTTTTGAAGTTAGGACATTAATCCATTTATCCATACTAAACTTCAGAAAGAATGAGCCAGTTCAGAATCTCTCAAGGGAAGAACAAGAGACTTTGATAGAGAGCAATGGTTGATTCTTGTGTATTAACTTCATTTACTTAGATGGTGCAAACTGGCTGACCTTTTTTTGCCAGCCAGTGAGGAGCTGGAATGGTTTAATTCTTCGAAAGCCAATAGACATGGAGAAGAGAGAGCTAATTCAGAATCAAGAAGCTACTCTACTGGACTTGCGTAGTTACCTATTTTCTCGCCAGTGCACGTTATTAATCTTCCTTCAAAGGCCATGGGAGGTTTCCCAACGAGCATTGGAGCTGCTTCACAACTGTGTGCAAGAACTCAAGCTATTAGAAGTGAGTCAGTGTAATATATTCCATTATCTGAATTATTTTATCCGTTGATGATCTAACAAAATTTTTGAAGTTTAGATGTTGGTGACCAGAATACAGCACTGGCTTTTTGATATCAAAATGATGCTGCAGGTTGTTACAGGTTGTAATAGTGCCACAGTTGAATCATGAGGATGTCTTTGGAAAGAAATTTGGAGACATCACATCTGAAAACCCAACCTGTATTTAGTTAAAGTATTCTAGCCTTCACCTGGAAAGTTAACTTCCTAAGCTGGTAGGTAATTTGTCTGCTTATTTCCTGGATTTATTACCAATCTCTTGAATGATATTTCCCGTCATTTAAACCTCTAATGGTGTTGTATTGGGAAGATAATACAAAGGTTAATATGCTAATATTTGTTAATTAATTATTTAATATGTTAACAAACAAACACCAGTTTTTAACTAGAAACAGTATCTACAGTACAGCATCTCATTGCCACACAAGTTGGATGCTGTTTGAATCACCTTTTATCATTCTTAACTTTGTGATTCCTTTGGGTTTCCAGTAGTGCTCTTCTGTTATGTCTCTGGCTGTGTAATCCAATGACAGAAGAAAGAGATGAAACAAGTGGCAAAGCTTATTGTCATGTTGTATGTCTCCATGCTCTAACCCTCCTTCTTCCACACCTTAGCTTCTGCTGGTGTGTTTTAATCCTCTAAGGAAGATTTATCGTCCTCCATATTTGACCACAGATGTCTACAAATTGAAGTACATGTTTAAGAACAGTGTTGTGCGCATGAAAGCCTTTCTGGATTTTTACCTTGTGACTCATCCATGACCTTAATGCTGTGGGTGTCTGTTTCTCTGTTAGAATATCTGTGCTACTGTAATAGTAGCTGCTAACTTTTGCCATTCTTACATTGTGGTAGTAAGTTCCATGAGCTCCATCTGTTAATCTGCATTTAAAAACAGATCTTCAGATGCATTGCCAGCATCTTTGTATGTTCTAAAACTAACACGGAATTCCCATCAATACAGTGGGGTGTGTGTGTGTATTTTGTGGTTGATTTTTCTTTCCAAAATAAATCCGTGCAGCCTTCTAAATCTCTGAAGGCACTGTGTGCAGTTCCCCTTTTTGCTCCACTCCAAGTATGTCCTGTGCCTCCAATGTTAGGGGCACTTGTCTGTGCTGTCTCTTATTTCTGCTGTTTTCTGTCAGGATGCGGTGATCTGAACTGAGTGCAGGTGGTTGGGCTGTGAGACAGTGACACTTACTTGTGCATGCCATGTGGTTATCGCTGTCACGATAATTGTTCTTAGTACAGGCAAACCTCTTAATGTGGCTTCACCCCACTGAACATGGCAGAAATGTGAACTGCTCTGTTCTTATGTTCTTCCTCTTCCTGAAAATTCTTCCAGAATTCAGATTTTGTTTTCAAATGCATTGTGTTTGCACGTAGACCTTTCCCATCCCATTAGTGAATTGCCTAATTTATTATGGGTTTCAGAATTTTCATAGTATTTATATAAAAGGAATATTTTTGCATTGTTTATGAACAGGATTTTGAGACATTATTGTGGTTACATTTCAGACTTTTAGTATCAAACTCCCCTGCCTTTCTCTATCATGTCTGATTGATAGTCCCCTTTTTGTTCTCTTTTTTCACCTTTTTGTGCTTTTTTTGGTTTTATTTGTTGGTTTTGTGACTTTCCTTTAGCTGTCCGTGACAGATATCTTACCCTATGATTAAGAGCCTTACCGTTATGAAATAAATGTAGACTAATTTCTTTATCTTCAGGTTTTTTTAACCTACGTTTTCCATAGTGTACTTTTAATTTCAGTGTCAGTTAGAGCTGATGATTCCGTAGGAAAGTAGTAGTATGTTTACAGAATTTTTTTTCTAACTCTGCTTTCTTTAGGTTTAGCTTCCAAATTCTCCAAGTACCAGTATACATCAGTACTCTTCTCTTTCGTTTTGATGAATGTATCAACTATAGTTAATGCAGTCATTGTTTAGTTGCTTAGCTGTCCTTGTTTCATGAACTAATATAAATAAATTATTCAGGAGTTAGTGAGAGTTGGCCTTCTTTTTGTGTATTCTTAGAGCAAGCACTTCCGTGATTCTCTATTGTATTATATCAAGAGAAGTATTTTGTTAAAGTCTTTTCTCATCTGACTAACATTTATTTCCCAGTTAATTTTATTTGTTCATCTTCAGGTATCTGTTCCTCCTGGAGCTTTGGATTGTTGGGTATTTTTGAGTTGTTTGGAAGTCTTACAAAGAATAGAAAGCTGCTGTGATAGGGCTCAAATAGATGCAAATGTTTCCCACACAGTTGGCTTATGGAGCTACGCCACTGAGAAGGTGAGCAAATGATGTGTTATAGTGGTGTGTTGTGCAGTTGTAGTAACAGTTTGAAGCAGACCATTTGGTTCTATGGAACAGATTTGACACTTTTTATCATGGAATTTAATATGGTAACGTGCGTATTGTTTTGAGTCTAGTCTAGATCAGACATCAAGGTTTATATCCACTCGTAGGAGGTACTTGTCTTATTTACAAAAGCAGAGAAAGACAGTTTCACCTTGAAGAGTTACTGTTTGAAGAAAAAAGGGGGGTGGGGAACATCAGAATGAAGGAAACAAATAGTTATTTAAAGTGGTGATGAGTGCATCACATTCTTCTCATGTTTATTCTATGTAAGGTGTGTACCTGAGTTGGAAGTGTTCCTCCTATTCACGGCTCTTCTAACAAAAAGGCTAGAGGGAAACAATTGTAAGATAATGAGTAGCAGTAAGGTGGAACAAACTGAATGCAAAAAAATTAGCAACTAGTGACAAAATTAAGTGGAAATAAATATATATTGTGTGACATAGAGTAATATAACAAGCTGAAGCCTCCTATCTTTTGTGAGCTTATTTGGTAGTTCATTGAATTACTCTAAATGAATTAACCAAATCACAAAATGGAACTTCTTTCTAACAGAATCCTCTACGGACTCCTGGGTATCAAGCATACCAGCTGCTGTCTGTAAGGGGTTTTATGGCACTGTGCTAACGCCATTAGCTCTAGTGATACCTCCTTTAAAGAATTTTTTCACCTGAATACAGTACTTTGGGTGAATTTGCGAGCTTGTCTGATCCGTGTACTGGAGAGTGCCCGCATTTCTTGATTATGTAGTTTTTAACAATACAGACAGTTACTGGAAATTATCCTTGTCAACGAATGATAAGCATCATAAGCTTTGTCCATGTTTATGTGGCAAACCAGAAGGATAAAGGATGTGTTTGTATATGCATGTGTTCCAATGTTATCCGAGTCAGTAACTTATGTGCCATTTAAATCCTAATAAAATTAATTTCTGCTGTGAGAAGAACAGTTCTCCACTTTCTTTCCATGAAGCAACTTTAGAACAGATCTTATAAGCAGAATCATATGACAGCAGTGGAAATGTGTTGGAGGGATGATGCAATAGAGTAAAAGGAGTTTTATATTGATTGAAAGCAAGCATCTGGTTTCTCTTCTAGTTAAAATCTCTGGGTTATCTGTGTGGACTTGTGTCAGAGAAGGGACCCAATTCAGAAGACCTAAACAGAACTGTTGATCTGTTAGCAGGTTTGGGAGCAGAACGCCCTGAAACAGGTATTGCCAGGAATGTACAAGTTCTTTCTAATAACTGATACTGTCTTAACTATATCAGCAGTAGTCATTTCGAAGCATCCCAACACATGTATAGATGTAATAATCATAATAAACATTGATAGAACTCTGTTGTCTCTCATGAGTTCTTCTAATGTGTTTAGTACTATCACAATTAATCTTACTATTGCAATAATGAGCTTTTCCATTAATGTTCCTCTTATAAGCATTGAGGTAAGTAGTTTTGAACAGTACTGGTTTTGTTTTAAATACTTTAAGACAAGTATTAAAAATAAAATTATTTGAAAAAGTAGTACAGCGTCCTTGATCTGATGCAAATAGATCACCTGCAACTGGAGCTACAGAAATACTGGTGGAGTTGAGGTGATACTATTTGAGTGAATGAGCAATCCACTCAAATGAGATTCATGTACTCCTGTTGGATTTTATTACTTGCAAAGGTATTTCTGAAGGGAAGAAGCTTTCTCATGTTGAATATACTAGAAGGTTTAGTATCTTTGAAGGCATTAGGTGACGAGCTGACACTTCCTTTTATAGGTACAATGATGTATGAGTCTTAATTCAGCGCTGTGATGCCTGTTGTATTTAAAATGGTGGCTTTTTTGTTAAAGAAATATTGGCACATTTGGTCTGGCAAAGTCTCCTAATTTCAGAAAGCTGTTTCAGGAAAAAAACTTGGTTTTGCTAACAGTTTTCCTTTGAAGCCATTGTTTAAAGTAGTCAGATATCTTCAAATTTCAGTATACTTTTCTCATGCTGGTTTATAAATTCACCTGTGGGATGCAGTGAGGATATTACTCTTGGCACATAGGGTATTTAAGTACTATTGTGTTTCTAGGCTACATAAATGTTTTGAAAGACTGTGGTAAGTTAGTACAGTTACTATATTGCTACTTGCCTTTACTCTGATACCCTGAACATCGCTTGTGTGTGCATGCGTGCACAGATAGGTGTGAAACAGCCTTTTTTGATTTTACTTTAGAGCCTTGGGAAGAAACTTGCGATCTATTTCTAAGTGTTTATGACATTTCCCACGTAGAGTTAGTTTTAGTTTTTCTATTCACTTTCTGCTGAAGGCAGAAGTAGGAAGGGTGTGTTTTTGTGACTAAAATAGGGATCTATTGGTAAGTGACCTTTTGTTCCGCTTTTTTCTAAAGCCAATGCATCACAGAGCCCTTATAAGAAACTTAAAGAGGCCTTATCATCTGTAGAAGCTTTTGAAAAACACTACTTAGTAAGTATGAATTTTGGCTATTTATATTAGGTTTGTGTGTTTACATTATAGATTAAATAGGACCCAAATTTTCAAACTGGAGAAGATAACATTGCGAATTTATGTCTGTGTTCCTGTATATTGGTATTAAAGGTTGTTGCACACACACTGAACATAACAAGTCTGCTTTGTTTCACAACTCTAACTCTGTTGGCTCCAAGTTTCAAATATTTGGATTAAGTTCTGTATTTACAGCTATGAGTTGTAGGTTATTATCTGTAAGTATGTACACTTAGTGGGGTCACCTTCTCTGAAGCTGTTTAAAACCCTCCTGGATATGTTCCTGTGTGACTGGATCTAGATGATCCTGCTGTAACAGGGCCATTGGACGATCTTTCAAGGTCCCTTCCAATCCCTAATGTTCTGTGATTAAAAAGAACCAGTGACTATCATATTCTCTTATTCCAGATTCAGAATTAATTGAATACAGAAGATTGAAGTGTGAATTCAGCTGCCTTTTGTGTGGTTTAGACTTGCTTCTTGCAATAGTTGTTATATGGCTTCAGTTATCCTTTGTAATTTTTTAAATAAACTGTGGGACATCTTTAGATAGTAGGGCTGGAGCAGGCACAGATTGAAACATAGGAGTTCTCATTGTGCTTTAGTGTGGCTGTTTATTTCCTGACAGCTCCTTAATTGAGGAGCCATTGTAATAATCTGGGGTTTTCTTCAATGGAAGATTGCTAAAGGAAGCAAGAAACTGCTGACTGTCGCAAGACTGCGTTTGGGTTTGGGAGTTTGATTTTTTTGGGGGGTTTTTTCCTTAAAGAATTCCCCTCTGACACTTCTTATATTTTCAGTACTGCTGTTAAAGTCTTCTGGGGAAGAGCTGGAGGAAAACTGAGCAATTTGGTTTTTTAATCTGAAAACTAGATGATACTTATTTTTACAAAATTTTATTGAAAGACAAAGTCTTAAAAAGGTGTAGTCTAAAGATCCTGAGTTTCATTTTCATCCTTCATTTTTTGTACAACTGGTTGACTAGCTGCACCAAAACTAAGGTCTCAGAATTACAAGCTGCTCTTAGGTACGCAATTCCAGCAAGTGCCTGAAGATCTCTGCTAAGTTCAGCATTGTCTTCCTAAATTAAGTAATGTAAGTGGTATCTTCAGAGTTCACCAAATAAAGAAATGTCATCCCTGTTGGTATTTTTGACCACTTTCATGCAACAGAAATTCAGGTATCAAATACACCACACACAAAGATTGTTTTCTGTGCACCTGTCACATAAATATACACAATTTGTATATGCACCCGTAGGTTTTTGGGTGTGCAGTGGGAGAGAACATAGAAGTAGTTAAAATTCCCAGACATAGCTAGGAAAAATTATATGAATTTAAAATTTTCATGAGTCTGGCAAGCAAAATGCAGCTTTTCAGGCATGTTGAAAGAACGAATTGATGAGCTTTCATTTCCAAAAAAGGGTTTGTTTTCATTCAGTGGCAAGTCTCATGCAACAACTTCAGAGACCATCAAATCTTCTCCAGGCAGGTTAGTGTGTATGTGAATTTTGGGGGCATGTAGCTCTTCATTTGTATATGTAGCTGGTGTCTAAGGCCTCTTTGATTGTAGCAATGTGTTAAGGAGTGTTTGCATAGTTTATTGTAGGATATTGTGAGCTCTTATTTAGGTGATTTTTTTCTAAACTGCCCACAGGAAACATAAAAGATGGCCTAAGAAAGGCTTTGGGAACTTCTTTAGGGTCATTTCCCTCCCCTGTAGGAATAGATGCTTTCTGACAGATGATCTGTGAAATATTTTGGCAGTTGGAAGCTCTTAAGCAGTTTGTTTTGAGGGACACAAGACTTCTTAATACGCTGAGGAAGAATGAACTTCTGTTGAGGTTACAAACCTGCAGCCTCTTCTAAAGACTGTTAGCAAATAAGATGTGAAATATTTTTATGTATCTGCCCATACACTTGAGAAAAATGTTTGTAGTGCGCATTGTAACTGCTGATTTTATGAGAAGGATTTGTTGCTGTTGTTGCAAGCTTAGGGCAAGGTGTGGAAGGTGACATGTAGGCAGAAATTACGCCTAAAGCTAACTGGGGACCTTTAGTTTGGGATTGCTTAGCTTCAAGCAAAATTCCTTTAAGGCATTCTTGCAAAAATACTTGCTGTGTTCATAACTTAGCATTTTGCATTAGACTGCATGTTTACATACTGCAGACTTGAAGGTACTCTGTTATTGTGGGCTGCTTTGGTGAGGGAACTGCCTACCATGCGCTCTATGTAGTTGGTTTGGTTTTGATGTATTACTTGGGAGTCTCTGAGGCAAGCTCTAATGTTATTGTGAATAGGTTATGCTGTGGTGTATCCTGGATGCGATCTCAATCCTGTCATGATAATCTAATGACTTATGGTTGCTGAAGAGTAGGTGCTTTCAAAGAAAGACGATTGAAGTGTTAACTAAAGTGCTTGAAACCGCATCTAATAAAATTTTTCAGTAGGCTTTCTTCTGCTGATCTTCGTCGTAGTAATGTGGTTACTGGCTATGAGTTTTTGTGAAATACCATCCAACTCCTAAAAATATATAAAATTTATAATAGTTTCTTTTCTTTTAAACAGGATCTCTCCCATGCCACCATTGAAATGTACACAAGTATTGGAAGAATTCGCTCAGCTAAGCTCGTGGGAAAGGACTTGGCGGAGTTTTACATGTAAATGAATGTTTTAAACGTCTTAAGTGGTTTGAAAAGTGTGAAAGTAATCCTTGAAGAGAAGACAGTGTATTCAAAAAAGAGTTTTAAAAAACATAAGCATACCTAAAGCTGTATTTCAGAAAAATAAAAGGAAAAGAACACCAGAAATCTCCTTATATCAAAGTCTAGTTCTCATTGTATGGTTTAGTACTCTTTCCTTGAGTTGTTCTATGTTCTTTAGCTTGAACCTTTCCCTCCTAGGCAGAAAAAGGCAACAGGGCAGGGGGAAGAAAGAGATAACTTTGCATTATATTTTCATCAAAGCATTTTCCCACTTTTAAAATACTAATTGTAATTTTAGTCAGAAGCTCAAGATTACTTTTGCCTAAGTCTTGGGAGGTATCTTGGTCTCACTCTGACTTGGGATAGATCTTGTGTATGAAGCTTTTAATTGACGTGGTGTATTGACATTAATTGCAGTTCTGCTTGCTTAAGAGAATCATGAATAGAGGCCAATAGGTTGACCTGTTCACAGCAAAATAAAGAGCATGGTATTTCACTATGTCATACACATTCTGCATTCATACACAATTATCTTCTCCCATCACTTTTGAAATGTCTAGAACATTTTCACAGTGATAAAAGCTCTGAAATGATTCTGATTCATTCCTTTATTTTTAAAGGAGGAAGAAAGGTCCACAGAAAGCAGAAGTCTATCTTCAAGGAGCACTGAAAACTTACCTTGCTGAGGGCTGGGCACTGCTTGTGACTCATACGAGAAAACAGTTAGCTGAATGTCAGAAACACCTTGGGCAAATAGAAAAGTATCCTCTAAAAGGTGGAGCCAGAAAAATCAAGACCAGAGAAATTATTTTTTTGATTCTTTTTCTGACTTATTTAACAGTAGAGACTGACAGACATAAAACATATTATTTCTTGTTTCCATTGTTGCTGTTCATTTGAAGAAGCCTGTGGGTTTGTTTTTCTAACATGTAGCTACTTAAAACCCTTTGCATATGCTTGACACAACATAGATAGTGTGAGTTTTGTCATTAGTTTAGCACTGAGGCTATTTGTGATGCTTTTTGTACTTTGTCTTTATGGAAGTTTTAATGTAGTACTGTTTTGTCATTTGGTAAATAGGGCATTACAGTGTCTTTCCATATCAAGAAGCTTAATTCCTGGGCTTGCTTTCTGTAGATTCTACCACCTTTTTCCTGTATCTGACCTGGCAAGGACTGTTCTCATGTTTCTAATGGTGACCTTTTCCCAAAAGTTAAAACAGAGGCTTGTGAGATTGTGGCTTTGGTGTGGTGTGTGCTGGTTTAATATTTTTTGCTATTATTTATTCTATATAGCTTTGATCTCTGCTTTGGAAGAGGAGTATGAGTTTGCTTTTAAGCTGTGTAAAAGCTTAGTGTGTTGGAATAGGAATCTTCTTGGATTGCAGTCTTCTCTGTAAATGCCACATAAATGCTAAGTAATACTTTGAGAGAATGATTTGTCCCTATACTATTGTTTGACAGGCTTAAAATTTTTCACTTTGACACGCTCTGCATTATTTTCACACACCAACTCTATCCTTACAAATTTATTTGGTTAAATATTAAGTCTGTATTGCTGTACAGTTGTTGCTTTTAAGATTAGAGGGATGTGTATGTGTGGAAAAGGCTACTGACTGGTTTTGGGTGTTTTGTTGTATTCGTTCTGGCATTAGCAACAGCACAATTTGGACTCTGCTTTCCACTTTAATTTCATATGTGGTCTGAGTTTGGTAGGTGTTAAGACACTTGTTGTTGCTGCATGCAGGGTATTATGCACTATAGCAAAATGGCAAATTTTTGCAGTTTTTGGTGGTGTGGGAGAAGGATACTGCTTTCATTGGTGCCGTAGTTATGGTTCGAGTTTCTCTACATATTCTAGACTGGGGTGGTTAGCTGACTGGGACACTTTCTGCAGGAAAGCTCTTGTGGAAGTTGTAACGAAAGACAGCTTTTTTTGAATAGTCCGTCTAGCTCTTTTTTAAAGTTGTTGGTTTGTTCTGTTGTTTTCTTTGCCTAAGAAGCTCATATTTTAGTCTCTAAGTGATGGTACTAGGAATCATACTGTAGCTGAAAATCAGCTGAGCTGAATTAAAATTGTACTCTTTTCTGGGTTTTCCTCTCTTTTGTGGTTTGCTTTTTGTTAGATCTAGACTTAGACATTGTAAATGACTGTTAAACGCACTTAAATTTTTCAGCTTCAGTGCAAATGCATTTAAAGAATCTGAAAACAGTAGTACTGCGATCTGAGCTAAATACTTAAATAAGCATTTGTAACCCCAGCATTCAGAAGGATGCAGAATGTCTTAACATCTTAGTTATGGTAAGTGATGCTGCACCAGCTGGCAGATTACCATCCAAAGACATTGGAATATAATCAAATACTCAAGTCACTTAGTTCTGCATGTTGGGCAGTGGAATGTAGCACACTGGCTGCTTAACATGCATGCTGCAGTTATCTATTAATAATTTTATAAGTAATGTAAGTAATTTTCTCTATTCACTGGTCTTTTTAGATGAGGGAAGATTGACAGGCTAATAATGGATCATGTTTTAGTAGGTCTGTCTGCAAACAGTAGAGATTCTGCAATATCCTCAGATTATAGTGACTCTTACATTGTTTCTTTTCTAACAGAAGCACCTAGTGATTATAAATGCAGGTCTTGTATTCAAAGATTAGAAAAGCAGAACTTGAACCGCCTCATTTTCAGTCAGATTTCTGAATGTTGTACGTTTGTACTTCGTGTTTCCTTAACTTTGTTAGTTATCTTCAAACAAGCAGCCTTTTAGCTGGTGATAAACACTTAACAGAAGCTGAACGCAAAAGCTTTTGCCAAGAAATACTAGATTTTGCCAATCAGCAAGCAGACAACCAAGGTGAGTCTGGTTCTTGAAAACTTAAAAGTAGATTGGAAGGCTTGTTCAGGTTATTTTCATTGCCTTCTGAACCAACGTGGTCTTTTTATTGCCATCTCCTAAACATTTAGAAAATTTCTAGAACTTCTGCAATAATTAATTTAGTCAAAAACAGAAGGTTGCTGCATATTTTCATTCTGAATACCAGAAAGCCTTTGTTTTCCTTCACTTTGCTCTTTCTCTGCTTATAGCTCATAATTTATCTTGTGCTGGGTTTTTTTAGTTCCTGACTTACTTTGCATTGCTGGCATGTGGACGGCAGCTCTGAATGATAGTTCTTTCGATGCCGGATCTGTTTCCATCTGCTTGAATCTTATTGTGTTGACTATTCCACCTCTTCTCTTTATTGTTCTACTGTTTCAGTAATAGTACTCAGACGTTGACCATAACTGACACTTATGCAGAATACTTTCTGTAGATCTCAAGACCGTTCATTTTTACGCGGACGTTTTTCTTCATGCATGCATGTACCATAAGTAATGTGTTATTTTAACTTGCTTCTTAAACAAGTTTTAGAACTGCCTCAGTGTTGAGTTTTAGAATCTTAAAATTAAAACCCATTGTATGATAAAGCTGATGGCTTCAAGCACCAATCTGATAATGAAATTCTTGTACTTATCCTTAATTTATGTGCTCTTAATTTATCTCAATGTCTTTAAGTCTCATTTTTATGTAAGAGAAACTGAAATACTAAAGTATTGGTTTGTTGTAAGATGATTCATTGTGAAAAGCTGGTGATCTGTTTAATAATTCTGGAGGTTGCATTTTGAAGAGGTTTTCTGATTTCCAGCAGCAGTGGAGAAAAAGAAACTCTCTGGTTTTATCTTTCCAGGTCAGAAGGTTTTATTGCCTATGCACTCCTTTGCACAGTTGAAAACTCTGCATTTTGACCCTCCGAATGCTGTCGTCCATGTCGGTGGAAAGTTGTCCATTGAGTTGACTTTGCTGAGCCAAATGCCCATTCCTGTCCCAGTGGATCAGATTGCCATCCATGTTCACTTCAGCATTGAAAAAAATAACTACAGAAAGACAGCTGAGTGGCTTACTAAGCACAAAACTTCCAATGGTGTTATCAGCTTTCCAAATGAAGTCGCAAGCTTTCAGTTTCCAAGAAACAACATGCCAGCTCTGGAGCTATATGAAATGTATGAACGGAGTCCCTCAGATAACTCTTTGAACACAGCAGGAATTATCTGCAAAAATGTGCACATGCTGCTGCGAAGGCAAGAGAGCAGCAGTTCGCTGGATATACCGTCAGGGGTGACTTTAGAAGATGGGGCTCACATGTTGAAATGCAACAACTTAATGCTGGAACCAGGAGTCAATAAAATCACATTTAATACTCAGGTATGTTTTTGTTGTTGAATGAATGTAGCACTTCTGAAAGAACTAAAGACACTGTCTGAGGAAGAGCATAGTGCTAGCAAGTGGTACCCGTATTGCCGGGTTTTATGGTTTGGGTGATACCATTCCCTTTGTGGCTTTTTAGTTTGTTCTAGACGTTAATTTTCTTTGAAAGAAGGCTCTTCTGTTTGTGCCAAAGTATACAAGTGGCTCTCCTGTTTGCAATTATTTGAGTCAGCCTTCCAAAACTTATTTATGTCTTGATTAATGCTGCCAAAAATTGAACTGATAAATTCCTTTATATACTACTTGTGAAGTCTGCCTTTGCTGCTGAGCTCATTGAAAATAATGTTTAGAAATTTTGATGGGAATACATTAGTAAGTGATCATGTGGTTAAATTTGGCTGATAGCCAGTTCTTCACCGTGGAGACTGATAAAATACTTTTTCACTTGGTCAGTGTAGTAAGCCCTACTGCAAGAAGTACAGCAAAGGCAAGCACAGCTTCAACTGTTTGAATTTAGAGATGTCAGCATTAAAACTGCCCCCATTATTCATCTTATTCATGTAAGCAATGAGAATACAAGAACACAAGGATTCTGTGCTACAGGAAGACCAAATCTGCAGGAAGCACCTGTGAAAATGGAGTGTCACTGTTTAAATGGTGACAAGGTTGGATTGTCTTAAAGTTCTTTTCTAGCCCTCAGAAAAAGGATTACCATCCGGCTTCTGCTATGTTGTATATAAAACTTCCTCAATTCCTGACTCACACATACACTTTAAGTCAGCTTACTACTTGGAATAATCCTTTTTGTTTCCTGCCATTCTCCCCCCAGCAAGCTAAGTAACTCCTAGTAGCTACTGCAATGTTTGAGGGCAGTAGTGCTTATCACTTCTGTTCACGTTGCATTACTACAAAGTGGATAGTAACTGGAAATCAGCAGGCCTTGAGGATCAGCTCTGTTGGTTGGGTGGTGGTGGTGGATTTTTTTTTTTTAGTTGTGTGTGGGTTTTTTGTGCATTTGATTGCTTTTTTAAAACTGCCATTCATTCTGTGGCCTCGTACTCTGCTGATCTGTGGTGTGCTTGCTTGTTCTAATGAAAGGACAAGAGGCATTTACCTGCCAGTTTAGTTCTAAACCATGAAATGCCAGGCATTTTCAGCAACAAGACTTCAGCATCTGTTTGGCATTGCAGGAGTAGGAACTCCTGGCCTCAATAATGTTTCTGTTCCCTTGCATGTCTTTAAATACTTTCTGTCTCCCTCTCCACCTCTGTAATCCTTTGTAAGGAAGTACATAGTAGAGGTCAGTGTTACAGTAATGAACAGCACAGCTGGGAAAACTTGAGTGAGAAAATGCTGAGCAATTCAGTACAGCAGCTGAATGTTTAACAACAGATGGGGCAGCACAGCGAGGAATGCAACTGGTGTTCTGTAGCTGCATTTTCTGAGCATTATCCGGCCTGTATTTTGGAAAGGATGTGGTTTTTCTATGAAGAGAAAAACTGGGCTGCAGTGGCAAATGATATATATACCTGCTGACTTAGCATTTTCTACTTCATTTAAGCTACCTTTGGTCTATTTTAGTGTCTGAACTCACCCCTTTTTTTGTTTTGTTTTTTTTTGTTTGTTTAAACGGCGTAATTAAATAATCGCCGTATCTTTTTTTTGATGTCTAAAAATTGATAGCTAGACAGAGATGGCCAGTTTCTTTTCTTCAGCATTCTTGGCATATTTTCAGTGTTCATCACTCGAGATTTTAACTTTACTTTGCCCCCTTGCTTTGCCCCTTGTCAGTGGGGCTATGTAAAGGCTTACACACTTTGCTTTTGCATCCCTTCAGCACTGGGGCAGGAAACACTAGAGATGTGCTTGATACGTGTGTACATGTGCATTGTGGAATGTGTGTAGATAGCAGGTATCTCAAGAGGGAAGCTGAGTTCAAGTCCCTGAAGCTGCAATGTGAAATGACAGTAGTCATCTGAGCTACCTAGTGACCTAACTTTTTAGGTGTCTCATTCTTTGAAAAGATTAGGAGAAATTAATGAGATGTAGAGATGTCAGAGGTCTTGGTAGCTGAAAATGCAGTTCTGTGCAATCAATTAACATGATGTAGAATCAGATTTCAGGAGAAGGAGCCTCACTAGAAAAAAAAAACCTGTTAAGAGCCTGGTCTGAGAAGGCATTTTGGCTTAATGGGATAAAGATGCCATCTGAGACTGTGGAAGAAGATATATGAATTAAAAGCTAGATTTAGCTCTGCTTTAAATATGCCTTGTTCTGCATGCTTCTGGTAGCTATTGGAGGAAGGACAGTCTTACGCTTATAACTTGCCTATTTTGCAGCCTTTCCTCCTTGAACAAACTTTGCATGGGAAGACAGCTTAGTGCAAATCCTACTTATCTTTATACAGTTGTGCAAAGCATGACTTGCCTGTCCTAAAATCTGCCTATGTCACATTTTTGGTAGTTTATTACTGGGTAACATGAAGTCTGCTCTAGATTTGAGCTGCAGTGTTTACAAAACGTTGACTAAAAATCCACTGTCATCATAGCAGTATATTTTGTCACTTCTACTGGATTACATAGCTGGCCAGAGGACAGAAACTGCTGACAACTTGTTTTCTGCATTGTCTTACAGTAATGCTTAATTGCACTACTTTTATAGGAGGAGGAATGACTGCTTCTAAGTTGCAGAGGAAGTTTGATTATGTCTGTCTATCTTAGACTGATGGTTAGCATTATTTTTGCTGGTAGCAATTCTCCAGTTTATTTTTTTAAGCTTTGGAAGAGATCAGAAAGTATTACCTAAATTATTCAGACTGATATTCACATCCCATGTGAAGTTTAGAGTATGTAGATATTATGAAAAACTATACTCATGCTTTTCTGTTTATAAAGTATTCAAAGCATGAAATTTAGTTAATGCAAAAAATGCATAATACTGAATTTTTGTCAGGATTTGCTTTGCAAATAACTTGGTAAGTGAGTTTGAATGTTGTTACAGGTTTTCTCTGTATTGTCTAATCTTAATTTTTTAATTTAGTCTTACCCAGCATCAATATTTATGTATTACAGTCAGTAAAATAGCACATGGAAAAGGAAACGATTTCCCATTCCATATCATATCAGTAGATAAGAGCAAATAGAATCAAGAATACTAGCAGATGATACAGATTTTATTCTTACAATGTTTTTTAAAAAAATCTAGAATCACATTTTTAGGGCAAGGGAAGCACTTGAAATTAAGTGTGTGTGTGTGTGTTCTTGAGAGCATTCACACAAGGTGTGGGATGGGTAGTGCGTGAAATAAATTTTATATTTTAATGTATGTGGCGCTCAAACAGGGTAAAAAATTCCCAACCAATAAATAAGACAAAAAGCACTAGAAAATGGC
This sequence comes from Phoeniculus purpureus, assembly GCA_028565055.1. Taxonomy (NCBI): domain Eukaryota; kingdom Metazoa; phylum Chordata; class Aves; order Bucerotiformes; family Phoeniculidae; genus Phoeniculus; species Phoeniculus purpureus. The sequence continues at coordinate 24,065 of JAOXOE010072230.1, forward strand.
AGTTTCACAGCATAGTGGCTATACTAGGTATTCTAGTTATAATTATTTGATGGTTAATGATGTTTCTTTCTTGAATCAGACAGCACTCAGGAACTTCTGTATTAATGGGGCAAAAGGTTCTCCTCTTTGAGAAACTTGTTCCTTACTCAGAGAACAAGCCTGTCATTTTAATTTACAAATGCAAACTATCTGATAAAATTGAACTGAAAACATGCTGTTCTTTAGTAGCAGATTTGTTCTAAAAGTACTTATCTCATGAAAACTCCATTCAAATGTTTTTTTCAAAGGCCAGAGAACCTGGGACATACACAATCAGACAACTGTGCACTTCAGTGGGAAAAGTACAGTTTGTCCTTCTTCATATTTACCCAATTGTGCAGTATGATGTCTATTCTCAGGAGCCCCAGCTAAAAGTGGAACCAATGACTGGTAGGTACAGTTGTTATGCTGAAGTTGTTTTGATGATTTCTGTTGTGTTCTTATGGACCAGACGAAGTGTTTTCTGGCTTGAATGTTAGACAGATTCTTTGGCCTTCTCTTGAATCTAAAATGAATTCTCACTTTTCTAATTACCCATTGAGTATGCTTGTTGTTTTCAACAACTAATTTCAGCGCTTGGCTCGGAAATGTGTCACTTTTGAACATGAATTTGAACCTACACTATCACTTAAATATCAGGTATGATTTCAGCTGCCACACTACTTAAGAGAAGGGAATGTTTGAATTTGAATATTGACCGAGCTCTGTATTGCTTAGGTCTGTGACACTGCGGTTTCTTTGGTATTTAGGAGAAATGCGTAAGAACTGGGATTCTTTGCTAGAGGTGATAATATAAATTTATTAAAATTTAATACTGAGTATATTCATTGATTTAATGTAAGACTGAGCATTAGGTCTTAGGAAAAACTTCTTCAATGTGAGGGTGGTGAGGAACTGCAACAGGTTGCCCTGGAAGTAGTCAAAGCCAGGTTGGATGGATCTTTGAGCAACCTGGTCTAGTGAGAGGTGTCCCTGCCCATGGCAGGAGGGTTGGAACTAGGTGATCTTTAAGGTCCCTTCTAACCTAAACCATTCAGTGATTTTTACTACAATTTATAGATGGAAGTTAACAGTGATTTTGTTTTCAGGCTATTAACCAAGGCAGCTGAGTTATTATGCATTTTGTGCTCTTGTTTCGGTTACAGGGGGTTACAGTGTGTGGCGAAGGAAGGACAAATGTATCAGGTGTTAATCAAATTAGCTCCACTATGGAATTGATGGCTGTGATTCAGATATTAGAGTTTGTTAGCATACTGGCATTCTTGTTATCTTGATTATGTAAATACAGCATGTGGGTATGACTGGCTCTGCAGGTGTGAAAACCTGCTTTTCTACAACCTGGAGAACGTCAGAAAATGCTTAGTAAATGCTTTGGGATGATAGTAGTTCATGGACTGTTGTGCTGCTACAGCTACACAGTATGTGATCTAGCTAGTCTAAGCCATCCAGGAAATGAGTTTAGATACTCAAGTTGGAAGCACTCTTTTCTGCACACTGGTGTATATGAACTGGGTTTAATGTTGTGTAACACCAAAACCCTACACTTCTTAATCAGTCCAGTGTATGAGAAATTATCTGGGAATATTGCTCAGAAGCGTTGGTTGTGCATTGTAACCATCTACTGACGAGTTAGATGACTGATGACTTTGTTAATGATTTTGCTTTCTTCTCCAGATAGCCTTTTGGCTGGCATTCCCCAGAAGGTGAAATTCACAGTGACTACTGGTCACTACACCATGAAGAATGGGGATACTTTGCAGCTTAGTAATGCAGATGCCATGCCTATTCTGTATCATTCCGAGAGTAAGGCAGTGATCTATTCCAACACCAGAGGTAAGGCACCAAGTAAAACTTAATAGCCATTAAATGACTGAAAATTCAGTCAACCTGAAGTAAATCTGTACTTAGAGTATAAACACTGACACACTCTTTTTTAATAGCTGCTATTAAGAACAATTCTAGGGGCTTGCAGATGAGTACTTCAATGCAAGAAACATCTTAAACATGCACCCTCGAAGTATGATCTTCCGCAAACGTAGACAGACAACTTGTACTTTCACTGATGGCGTTCAGTAGGCATGGTGAAAATGAAGCTGAAATAAGCACATCATTATTTCCAAATGAATCACAGTGATCTTTTATTAAGATGTGGGTTCTATTTTGACTAGACCTTTTTTTGTGAAGCAGCTGTAAGTGGGTTTTACATAGTGCTTTATGTAAATGGGGCATCACATCCTAACTCCTGTTTCTGAGCACGAGTACTTTATAATCTCCCAAATTGCTCAACCACAAGCAACTTTTATGTAAGTGGCAAGGACAGTCTTACCAGACTGAAAAAAAAAAAGTAGCCTGTACAGAGGCACCTGCTGTGTAGCATTTTAAAGACAGATGTTGAATAGTGACCAAGAATACTGGTGCATGTGTGTTCAGTACGTTTTGGGTTTGCTTGCAGTGAAACTGTGAGACTTAAGGAATAGCAAAAACATCAATAAGTGTCATATGATAGACTAAAGTAGCTGTTCAGCCAGTTTGAAGCTTGTTACAAAATTGTACTCTTAGCTCTTTCTTGAACATTGAAAGGGACTGCTATACGAATGCAGTGGTTCCCTTTCTGCAATTTAAGGACAGAGCATTACTATTGGGAAGTTGTGAACACTGTGGTATTTGACATGTGTGGGTTATAGTTCATCTGAAGAGATTACCGTTCAGTTATATAATACAGTTTCTCATTGCTGTTTTTGCAGACATGGAGTCCTTGCTTGGAAATGGTTGTAGCACCAGGTGTTTTTTCTATGACACTTAGCTTTTTAGGCTAGTTTCATTGCTTACAGATTAAAATGCAAATTGGGAAGGGATGAAGGTGTTTTAAAACTACTTCTTCTCCATTCTACACAACTATAGAAAAGGTCTCAGAATCATTTTTAAGGATTCAGTCTTCTGAAAAGATCACAAGCATCAGTCTGCCAGTAGCTCCTGCATATCACGTGATTGAATTTGAACTCGAAGTCATGTATTTGCCATCAGCCACAGAATCTACAGTGCAGAAAGAAAATACTACAAATAAAGAAGTTCACAGGAAAAGCAAAGACAAGCAGAAACAGGACAACTGCATGGCTACTGTTGACCAAAAAGTAAGATGTAATTTATCATTTTTATGATGAAATCTCTTTGATCACAAAGCCATATGCTTCACAAAATAGAAGTAGTGGTCATGCAGGTGGGAAACTTGCTTGCATTTGCCTTACATTCCCTTAAAAGATCTACATGGGAAAATCATAGCAAATGTTATAAAGAATATATATATTTCTATATATAGAAATATTTTGTTTACTTTATTACCAACTATTTCACAGGGTAGTGATTTGAGTTTTAATGTTCTAACACATGTGGTTTGTGTGGGATAAAGGATATTCACACCTTTGTAAAAGGTGGCATGGCAGTCTTTATGTTTGCCCTTCAGAATCTTGGGGAAAGTTATTTCTTCCACTTGGAAAAAATCGGTATGCTATGGTGAAGTACTGTCATGTTTCAAGCCATCTCATTATTTGATTAGAAGTAACTTTTTCTCTTAGTTTTTATAATGAAAGGTAACTGGGTAAGTGATATGGAAAGAAGTTCTTCAGCTGACAGCAAAATTATCTTGAAGCTTTAAGACTACTACACCTTGTTTAAACTGATCAAGTGTGCTGGCACTTAGGAATGAAGAGTGGAGTAAAAAGAAATACCTGTAGACTAATGTAACAAAATACATGTTCTTAAATATATTTACTTTACAATTAGAAGGTGGCAGCATTCACTTCAGGAGAAAGTATTTCAAGTTTAAACGAATGTACATTAAATATTTTTTTAATATATTTTGAACTTAGTTAATATATTAACAGATTGTAAAGACATTTCAGTAATAGATCTTAAAGCAATTTGTTTGATATTTACTGGACTATTGCATTAAGATATTGTTGGTATTGTTAGTGTCTTCTTATCTTCTATTTCCCCTTCCTTTATTTCTGGTCTTCAAAACTCACTATGTCAATTTTCTCAGGAAAAGCTTCTCTGAGATTGCTCACAGGAAAACAAAGCAACTAGTATATTTTCAGAGCAGAATTTGACATACCGATTGCATTGTTTTATTTTAAATTTCTCTCCCACTTCTGGATGCATTAGATGTAGACACTTGCTGAGAATAATTTTGCTTAGAAATGAGAAGAAAACCAAAATGGTTCTGTCAAAGACCAATACAAATAAGAACTTTGTTTTCTTTTTTCCTCTAGGTAACCATTGATTGCCCGTGGTCAATTTACTCCACTATTATTGCATTAACATTCTGCATACCTTTTAATGCCAAGCATTCCTTATTGTCAGCTGGCAAACGGTAATGTACTCATTAAGTATTTATAGTGTCTTTTTTCCTTAAAAAATGTGGAGCTGGAGTTTCATAAGTAATATTTATAGCAGCCTTTTTTTGTTGTCTTACACAGCTTTCCATTGGAAGTTCATGTATTTCCCACAGTGTTCTTTCTACTTTGGAAACAAGATCATAAGATAAACCCTGCTAGCATGTTTCTGTGTAGTAATTATTTTTGTTGTCCTATACAGAAGACGATGTTTTCCAGTCTTGTTTCTACACTCATAAGTATTGAGGGAAAAACGTGAAAAACCAAACATACCTGACATTCTGGTTTTGCTTGAGGTGTGCACTTTGGAAACAATTTTATGGACGTGCACTGTTTCAGTGTAACCCTTCGACTTGTGTTGAACAAACTATGTCGTGTATTTCAGGAAATACGTGCAAGTCTGTGTACAGAATTTGTCAGAACTCTGTTTCCAGCTTTCAGACAACAGCCTAAAAAACTCCACTGACTGTACAGATTTGCAGCTGGTACCTCTGAATCCTGAATCTCAACAGGTAAAGATTCACTTGGTTGGTGAGCTTGTTTGCAGGACAGCTACGTAAAAACTCTTGTTAGTGCAATTACTAGTACTTCCGCACATAGGTTTTGTAGTAAGGTTAATAGGTGATGTTAGCTCAAGTCCTCAGAGTAACTTTGATTCTTAAAGATGCATTAGAAGGCATTCACACCTCGATTTCAGATTAAATTCTAAAACTTGCAAAGATGATTAGAGACGTTTTCACAGTATCACAGTATTACCAGGGTTGGAAGGGACCTAATAGATCATCAAGTCCAACCCTTACCACAGAGCT
>JAOXOE010072267.1:0-29292 GCA_028565055.1 Phoeniculus purpureus
TAGGTGATCCTGCTGTTGCAGGCGGATTGGACTAGATGATCTTTTGAGGTCCCTTCCAATCCATAATGATTCTATGAACACACACGTACTCTTTTGTACTCATGACCTGTAAAATAAAATCTAAAAATACCCCAAAATCCATGGTTTCATGGTATCTACCACACTTTGTGCTAATATCCTTTACAACATCAGTATCACAAGTCACAGTATAGAGACCACCACCTCGTATTAGATCACATAAAACTCTTTACCCTTCAATACAGGTTAAGTTATAGAACCACAGAGTCATCATGGCTGTTTCCAGGATCACAGCTGGACCTCCAGGATCATCAAGTCTAACCTCCATCCCAACATCTCCCTGACCACTAGACCATGGCCTCAAGTGCTCTAGCTACTTGTTTTTTAAACGCGTTCAGAAATGGTGACTCCACTGCTTCCCTGAGCAGCCTGTTCCAGTACCTGACCACTCTCTCAGTAATGAATTTCCTATTTCCACAAAAAATGTCAGTGTCTATAGGAGACTCTGAATTGTATCCAGAAACTAAGGAAAAAAGAATCCTAGGCGATGTGCATACACACACACAAACACCTGCCATGAAAACCAAAGCCTATGCTCCAAAAGTCCAGTTTAGAAGGAAGGTGCCTCTACATCCATTGCTTACAAGACAAGCTGTATCAGAAATAAAATGTGATACACGGGCACACAAACAGCCACCAAGTACAGAAATCAACTCCTCTCCTTGCAATACATTTTTAGTACATGAAACTAAAAGAGGACAACTACAGAACAAATGTTCTGAATGCTTTGAAGCTATTCTGTATTTCCTGAAATAGTTTTTTTTTGGGGGAAAATATCAAATGAAGAATCCTTTTATGAAGAGACTGAAAAGCACTCCATAAAAACTCAGAACAGTTTCTTCAAGTTCAAAACCATTTTTTTTTGGTGTTTAACTTTATTGAAACAGTTCTTTTCCTGTAACTCTGTCTTCCAGGAATATGTGCCCATAATTGGGTGCTGGTAAGATAGTTATGTTCTGCTACTTGTTGAATCTACCATCTTCACTTATATCTCTTGTTCCAGGAGACTGATCTGCTCATTTTCTGCAAAAGCTTTTTGACTCTCCTTACGTACCACAAACACAATTTTATTTGGGCTTATTAATGAAACTGTATCTCTAACAGATACACACTGGCTAAACTGTTTCTACAGAAACAACCTAAAAAAAATTCTGTAATCTCACATGAACACAACTAATTAAGAAAAACGAACTGCAAGATTATTGACTGCATTCTCATGAAAAAGCTCAAGTAATCCTCCCTCCTCAGCTTTCCAAATTAGCGTGTTAATAAAAGGAAGTTGGAGATCATTATCCTATTTCTCTCACCTACGAGATATTCTAGATACACTTCATTACTGCTGTTAGAACCAAGTGAATCTCCATTCTATGGTCTTTTTTTATGAACTCTGGGATAGAAAACATGATCTTATTTTGTTTTTTCATTCTTACTTTGTTTTTTCTTTTGCTTACCAAGAATTCAGCGTGGAAAATTTGTACGTGGCTCAGAAATGTAAAATACATGGTTATTTTGCTAGGAAGAGGAGGACTAAAGACATCCCTTACCATTAACAGTGATCTGTCCCGTAGTTTGAGGAACTCCAACAAGAGTTACTGGATAAAGGCCAGATTCTGCAGGTAAAGAAAGAGCTGCAGGCAGAGATTCAAATTCTACTCCTGCTGTCAAGAGACCCTGAAAAAGTCATAGGACATAGATAAATGCATTTAAATATACACTTACATTTTTATGATGTACCCTAGTATTTCCATCTCCCATATCACAACATCCAAACTTTAACCATTTATTCAAATTCATTCATAGCAGTTATTTTCGTTTTTAAGATTCAGTGACTGAAGCACAACACATCTAGAGTTAGAGCAAGAATTGTATTCAACAATGACACGTGTTTCAGGATCTGAGGTAGGAACAATATGTGAAAAACTAAGAAGAATCTATACCCAAGCATAGTAAAAAGAGTACATGCTATCATCTGCATGGTGGTGTTTTGCATCTGTCTAATTGTAACCGTGACCTTACTTACGTATTTGCCTTTATTTTGGACAGTGGAAATCAAAATTCAGTAGTGGCACTTGCTTAATTTTAATTAAGGTTCCTGGACAGAAAATATTTTTCTATGAGGAGACAGAATAATAGAACAAATCTAGCTTTACTATCCAAATCTGAACATTTCAGTGAGTTAGAATAAGGCACTAATTTGCTAAAGTGACTCTCTACCAAGTCTAAATGCCTGCAGTACACTGTATGATTTAATTTCTTAGTGCCAGAGAAAACATTTAGTGTCCTGAGCTAATTAAAATATGGGACAGAGTAAGAAATTAAGAAAAAAAAAAAGGAATAAACTTTTAAGCACAGCATTATTGTCCTTAGTAGATTGGGGGGTGCTTTAAGCTCACTTAAAGACAAAATGCACAGCAACAAGTGAGAAATTCAACATTGTAAAGGACCTAAGTCTGAATTACTAGCTGCTTTTCTATCAATATAGAGTTTAGGTTTTATTTTTTTTAATGAAGATCCCATCTAAATCTCCATCAATTAATACAACTAGATTACACATCATTATGCTTCACATAAAACTCCCTGAGAGAGGTACATACTATTGCTGTAAAGCCAGATGAAAAAATTAATGGTCTGATTAATGGAATACAAAAAAGAGAATGAAGACTTAACAAGGAGTTGAAGAAGCAGCAATACCTGAACACTGTACCAGAAAACATACTTTGAAAATATCCAACTGCCAGTTTTTAACGCAACTGGGTTGTGAACAGTTCACCTCTACAGCTAATGTCAGCCTTAAGAGGCAGACTAGCCCTCCTATGTTTCTAATTCAAAAGCAAAAATTATGAAAATTGATACTTGTATAACAAGTACTTATAGAAACATGAGTGGAACTACCCAGACAATGACTGGGACTTGACCCGTCATGCACATTAAGTCTGTAATGGCCTGAAATACTTTGTTAATTCCTCATTTCTACAGAATTTTAGCTCTCCCTTGGTCTCTCATCTAGTGATATGACAAGAGGGAACCGTTTCAAACTGAAAGACGATAGATTTAGATGACATATAAGGAACAAATTCCTCAATGCAGATGGCCCAAGGAGGATGTGGATGCTCCATCCCTGGAAGTGTTCAGTGCCAGGTCTGATGGGGCTCTGGGCAACCTGTTCTGGTGAGAGGTGTCCCTGCCCATAGCAGTAGGTTGGGACAAGATGATCTCTGAAGTTCTATTCAACTTAAACCATTCTGTGATTCACATGAGGACTTCAGCTGTCAGAACCAATCCACAAATTGGAAGTACAAACTAATTCTGTCTTCCTGTACATTCACTATCTAGTGTATCAAGCACTGACCTTTTTAAATTCCCACTTCATAAATGCATTTTTAATAAGTATGTTTCCATTGCTGGGAGCTTAGTATTGCTTGCACTCTTAGTGAAATACTCCTCGCAATGCTTCGTAATAAAGATATTGAAATAATTATTACAATACAGTCAATTACAATACAGTCTAATTTTAAATAAGATGCAACATAACTGTGATTTAACACTAGCAAATTAGAACACCATTGCAAATCCACAGTCAGGTCACTTTTCTGAAACAGGGAAAACTCCCCAGTAAGATATAGACTAATAGAATCATCGAATCATAAACCAGTGCAGCCTCAGAAGTTGCATCTAAAGTAACCACGTGCTCACATGTACAGGCAACCCCAGAATTGCCAGTGAAACCTAACCATCCAGCTAGAGTTTTAATCTATGACACCTGTGAGATTGCTTGTTGCAAGAAAGTAAGGCTTGGAATGGATCAGAGACAAGTAACCCTGGAGAAGCTAAAAATTATAACCATGGATGGAAAAAAACAGGAAAATGAACTGAGAAAAATTAAATAAACCAATGGTAATATTTTTAAAGACTAACAGCCAGGGCTGAGGAGAAGCAGTGATCACAGTCCTGCTGTCAGAGGAAGCATCTTCCTTGCCAAAGGATCTAAACTGAGTAGGTCGATGGTAGATAAAAAACAGACCAAAATCAAGATAGATAGAGACAGCAAGAGGCACAAAAGCATGTAAATGCATTTGGAGTTCAATTACACAAAATAAGCATGTGCGTATGGACAAGCAGGAAGAGTTACTATTAAGAGAATTTGCTATATTAAAATGATTTCATGGCAGAACAGAACAAGAAATATACAGAGTACACAGTGCCCTAAACCCTGAAATTATATCAAAATGACACGTTGGGACCACGCTGATCGAAAACACTGTGTTTATTGCAGATAACTGCAAAAGAAAAGTAAGACCTCAGCGCAATGTTTTTTCTTAGAATGCATTAAGAATTCATTCTTAGTCTATTTTTTAACAAGGAAACCCATGAAAATGAAGCTCTTATAGAGAACAAACAATGCAAATGCCAAAGCACCTGCACTAAGCACATACTATGCTTGGACTAGAAATTAAAAGTGTCTGAGTGTATTATCAGATGAAGGAGAAGACAGCTTTCAATGCTCTCATTAAAAGAGCTTTACAACTCAGTAAAAATTCAAGTTTTTAAAAGCAATAATTTAAGAAAACATAAAAGCCCACTGAAACAAAAAAAAAAGCCAATATAAACCTCATCTAGGCTTCAGAGTTCCAGACACCGAAATAAAGATACTTACCCTTAAAACTTAACACACACACAAATCAGTTTTAAGAGACAGTGACATATCTGGAATGTTTGAAAGACAGTGAAGTAGTTGCTGTATCGCTATTTGCTGGACTGCAGAATTCAGTAATATTTACCCAACATTGCCCTCTGGTGCCTAAAACGTTTTTACATTAACAGTGTAAAACAAATCAAGGCTGCAGTGTGACATCAGACTCAAAAGTACTTTAAGGAGGGGAGGTGAAGTGGTGTAACATTTCTTTTCCCTGGAGTCTTATACCTGATTTCAATGAATAATATTTATTAATCAATGCTCTTTCTGACCTTATAGGAAAAGTTTACCCATCCACAAAGTTTCCTTCAGGCAATCTAAATCACACAAAAAACCCCCACCACTTTATATTACCTTGTATTCCTATAAAACAATTTAAATTGTCTTTGAGTGCATATATGCATGTTACCATCACAGCATGTATTTCAATCATTTCAAATCTCAATATATTTTTAGAGAAACAAAACAACTTCTATGTAAATGGTAGCATTTGGGGATGCTGTTAAAACAACATGAGTATGTAACTGCTTTTTTTAGGCTTTACTTACCGATCATGAAATGCAATCATTCTTTTTTTAACATTAACACTGCCTTCAAAGTTAGTTTTCATGCCAAACATACTTTATACAAACTTGTCGAATACTTTACACAAAATCTGTCAAACATTTATTTAAATGTACATTTTTCCCTACTATTTCTAACACTTGTTTAGTGTCTTTGCAAGTCATCTGGATGATGGGATCAAGTGTACCCTGATGAAACTTGCTGATAACACCAAAGCAAGTGGGGAAGCAGATAATTCTGACAGGAGAATCACCCTGCAGGAAGACATGGAAGAATGGACTAATAAGAACCTGATGAAGTTCAGCAAGGACAAATGTAAAGTCTTTCATCTGGGAAAACGTAATCTAGGAGTGAAGCACAGACTGGAAGCTGGTTAGCTGGCTGGAGAGCAGCTCCATGCTGTGGTGGAAAAGAAAACTAACAGGATACTGGGTTGCACCACCAAGGACACCACAAGCAGAGATGAAGTCATCATTATTTCACTCTCTTCAGTGCTGGCCAGGACATATCTAGTATATTGTGCTCAGTTTTGGTCCCTGCTACACAAAAGAGATGAGGACAGGCTGGAGATGGTCCAGAGAATGAGAATAATCTCCCCAGGAAGAACTCCCCAATACTTTTAAGATTTGGCTGTACCGAATCACAGACTGGTGGAGTTGGAAGGGATCTCTAATGATCACCTAGTCCAACCACTCTTCTAGAGCAAGATCACCTAGATGTGCTGGGCCATCTCATCTAGACAGAGCTTTTGCCAAGAAAACATGCACCACATGATCTTTTAGGTCCTTTCAAAACCAATATACTTTGATTCAATGATTCCAATAAGATTATTTAAGGCAGAAATAGAGAAGACCAAACAAAACCATTTCTATTCTTTCCCCTCATCTCCTTGTACATTCTTGACCATTAAAGGTGTAAGTAAATGTAGAGTATCAGTAAGTAAATATTTTCTCAATGGCAGAAACAGTGCAAAGATGAACCCACTGAAGAGAGTTCCTTCAAACCATGGCTGTTTTTTTACAATGAATACAGAAAAAATGCTTCCATTCAATAAACAATAAATAAAACTGTCAGCTTTTTTTTCTCCCTTTAATATTCAACTTGAGAAAAAAGAGGACTTAACACACTGCAATGCATCTTCACATGCATTTTATTTTAATAGTAGCTCTTACTAGACTGTACGATGATTTACCACTTTAAACGTTTCTCTCAAGATACAAAATAAATCAATCAGATTTCCCAGAATTTCTGGGGGTGGTTCTGAAGGCCTGAAATCTGAAGGCCTTTCTTTTTCCCTGGACTAAAAAAAAAAAGAAAACACAAGCTTAGTCACTGCAAAAGAGAGATGAGAGATCATTCACATAGCTGAACAAGTGTATACAGAAATCAATATTCCTGGGAGAAAAAGTGAAGTGGGATATAAACTTATTTACAGCTGAACATCACATCTGTTAACTTGGGATTTAGAACCAGGACAGCAAAAATATTCTATCTAATCCACTGCAGTCAAAGCTAGTCAGGCTCATGTTTGTCTCTCATTCTGTTGATCTAAGGTAGCTAAGTTTTATTAAAGCACTTCCTCTGATCACCTCTATGAGCTCTCCTACTTCATGTTATTGACCAAATTACTGTTGCTGGACTTAAGCACTTCCGTATTTCACAATTAACATTTTTCTTTGTCAAAGGCAAGAACAGACCAAAAATGGGACACTCAGAAAGAACAGTCATCAATATGCACGAAGAAACAGCAAGAACAGAGATAGGCAAAGAACTTTGACAACAGTGAAATAAAATCAGCTTCTCAGACACTACAGGGCTTGTCATCTGAGCGAGAATGATCAGTCTTATCTCCACAGTCTCATGTCAAGACTAAAAAATTCTTCTACTTTAGTAAACATCAATTAAACTACAGATGTTTAGCACGAATCTTCAAATAATGAAAAAACCTAAAGAACTTGTGTCTAATACTAAGTTTTTAACCACCTTAATTTTCAGCCATAACAAGCAGGGAGATACATTAGGAAAAGTACAGTGATAAAAGTTTGGAACTATGTTTCCAGCTTTCATTTAACATGAAACAAGTAAGCTAAAAGTACAGTGAATCAAGAACTGAAAGATGAAGGAAAGGAGAAAATTAGAAAAAACAAATAAGGCTGCAGATACCAGGACAGGTTCATGTTATAACTGGAGTTACAAGTGGAGAGAAAAAACAGCTGTTAGGGCTGAAGAAAAGGAGGCTGAGGGGAGACCTTGCTGTCTACAACTACCTGAAAGGAGGTTGTAGAGAAGTGGGGGTTGATCTCTTCTCACAAGTCACAAGTGATAGGACGAGAGGAAACAGTCTCAAGCTGTGCCAGGAGAACTTTAGGTTGGACACCAGGAAAAACTTCATGGAAAGGATCGTCAGCCCTGGAACAGGCTGCCCAGGGAGCAGGATGAATCACCATCCCTGGACATGTTTAAAAGTCGTGGAGATCTGGAGCTCAGGGACATGGTTTCACAGTAAGTGGGGATAGTTGAATTAATATTTGAAGACACAGTAATTCTATGATTTTATGGCAAACCATGACAAGGATAAAAAGCAAAGGAAATCAAGCTACTGAGAACTCAAGGAATTGCCAGTCATTGGAAAGGAGCTGGAAGGAGCAGTCATGTTGCAAAGGTAAAGTGATGAGTCAGACAGAAGGAAAATTTTGTGGGACAAACAAGGTAAAACCACCACAAAACAACAGAAAACGACACACCTGCGAAGAAAATAATCCAAGACGAGTAAATAGTATTTTAGAATGTGATAGATAATGCAAAATGAGACAACAAAGGGGCATGGGGACTGCGGGCATGAGTTTATAGTAATAATAAAACATTTTAAAATATTAAATACTGCTTTTAAATATTAAAATCCAAACAAAAGAGTTTGTTCCTATGATAAAGGACTAACTAGTCACACATTCTAGAAAGCTCTAAAGCAAGACTGGAAAATCAGAACAATTTAGTCTAGCAGTCCCGTCACCCCAGACCACTATCACAACACAAACAGGGAGTTTAGGGGCTTTTGCACAGACCTATACACTCATTTTGCAGATTTCTACAGATGGAGACACCATCTTCTCTCTGGGGAACAATTTCAGTGTACAATCCCTGTCATGACTGGAAAAAAGGAGGTTTTTTATTAGGAAAGTTTTCCATAGCTGCAGCACTTCACTGACTTTCATTCTTACACTGGGCACATCTGGGAAAAGTCTGGCTCTATTTTCACTGCACTTTTCTTTTTAGGATCCAGGAAAGCAACAGGAATTACCCCAGTATTCTTCTCTTCTAAAGACTGAACAGATGCAGCTCTTTGAACCTGTCCTCATCTGTCATGTGCTGCAGCCTGCCAATCATCTTGGTAATACTGCTGGACTGGTACCAGTATGTCAATATTTCTATTCTACAGGGAGCTCAAAACTGGCTTCAGTTCTAAAGACATTGTCTCTAAAATGCCAAATTGAGGGGAATAATTACTTTCCTCAACTTGCTGTTCTTGCTACCACAAAAATATCAAGCAAAATGAACTAATTTCTCCCAATGAGATGACATTAGCACAGAGCAGAATTTCTCCAAATGCTCTATTTATGGAGCAGTAACTGAAGAATTACATTAATCACTTCAATTATTTGTAACTGGTGAGGGTGCCTGCTTCCTCTTACGCTTACCAATGAAACCAAAGTTCAGCATTAATTTGAAGATAGAACTTTATCATTCTAACAGTAAAAAGAAATATTCATGCTGCTACAATTAATTTACTCTGGGAGTGCACATCTATGCAAATAACTGTATTCTGAGTTCTTAAGTGTCTGTAAGCACTCATAAGAAGTTTTCTTATTAAGAAATTACAGAATCTCAGAACCATTTGGGTTGGAAGACATTTTTAAGATCACCAAGTCCAACCATCAACCCAGCACTGCCTGGTCATCACTAAAACAATTAAATCTAGTATTTAACATATAAAGTACAAATGGAAGCATTCTTCAAAAAATTCCTAGTCTTTTCTGATGTACCTTTACAATTGTTTTTGTTATTCATTCTAACAATTTGGAATATTTCTGTGAGAGTTCAAGAAAAATCTGCTAAAGAAACAAGAGATTAAGTTCCCAATAATTCATTTTTTTACACTATAAACACAATCTTTGGGCATGTTCATTTCCCATGGAAAAACACTTTATTACATTTGGCATATTATCAGTAGTTTAGGTCAAATTGTTTGATCAGGCACTGCAGTAGATCCATTAGTTACAAAACCAAACAAAAGTCCTGAGGAAATACACACTGATTCACTTAACCTAACAGAACCATAAACTGGATCTAAGTTTTTTTAAGCAATATTAATGGCAAAGAACAAGACTGGATTAGGACTGAGTGGAGATTAAGTTGGTTTGGTAATGACAAGATTCTTAACCTTTAAACAGATAACAAAACAAAAAGTCCTGTTAGTTATCATACAGAGAGGAGACTTTGTCTCAGGATACACTAGCTAAACTAGTAGAGGACTAGGGCTTGCTCTTTCTAACCTTACTGTTTTAACCCTATTGTTCTCCCTCCTGATCATTCTGATTCATTTCATGGTGTTTCCAAATATTATTTGGAACAGCAGGTCCATATGTTTTAAGCTGAAGCTTCTATTACGAAACAAAACTTCTCAGAACTCTGAATTTGAAAGGCTCCGATGAATGCAACTTTTTTAACTACAGTAGCAAATATACAGTAATTATTAGTTTTCAGAATTTGACTATTACTTGAAAAACAGTGTATGTAAATTATGTACCATGAGTTCTAGTCTATTGAGAAAAGTACAGAACTGATTTACAGGTCAGTAACAGTAAAGCATTTAAACACTGAGATTTTCATTTCAGAACCTCACCCCAAACAAATACGAGAAAAGTGTCAGTACTGCTGAACTGAGGTTATACCGAGTAAAACTTTTTTTAAACCATGAGATCTATAGAAAACTGTATTTGAAAGTAGAAATGAGACATTTTTAAGAAAAGTAACATTAAAGAAAGATACATACCATGTTTTCTACTCGGAGCTCAAAAGGCATAGGGTTGTACACCATCAACTGAACTTCACATACATCTCCCTGGACCCACTGGAAATCTACATGAAATAATTACAGAATTAATGCAGGAAGTACTTAATCATGGTGTTATTAAAAAGGCAGCAGGAGCTGAGCTGTCAGATTGCTACATTATCTTTATGTTCTAAATTAACACCACTGTGTAATTTTTGCAGCCCAAATCTAGAACACTATGGGACAGAAGCTATAAATCCCAGGCAAAGCAATGGGTTAAAGGATTGTCAGCATTCATTAATACAGTAACAATGCTCCAAAGACAGGTTCTATTGGCAAAAGTAACTCAAACCAGCACTTCAACGCATCCTTAAACACTTCAAGGCCTACGTACTTGGAATTAGAGTACATATTGCCTTGAATATAATAAAGCTCAGATAAAAAACAATCAGATAAAGACAATACAGGAGTAAAAAGACAATTAAAAGGAGTGGAAGCACGCCCTCACATAGACACGCCACTGATGTTACTGAGTAAATAAAAGATCATCCTAAATTAAGGCGGAAACAAGCACTCGTGAGATGCCCCCTCAGTTTCCTCCTACTAATTTTCCCAATAAGCAGTTTGAGAGCTGCTGTGGGAGGGAAAGGTGACACTACAATCTACAAATACAGATTTATTTTTTTTTAACTTCACAAAATAAAGCAGTAAGGAATACCACAATTTATTAAGTAGCTTGTGAAAACACGCTGGAAGGGAAATGAACAGAAATAGCACAGATAATAAGATGTACTTTGGGTTTATATCTCACTAAAAGAAACAGAGATTCAACTTTCAATACACTTTGCCCTGCCAAGTTTAAAACTTGGGTTTGTTTTTTTTAAAGAGTCAAGCAGTTTATGGAAATGAGGTCAGTATCAAACACACGTTTTGAAGAGCTGTTCAATGCAGAAGGATTACTTCACATTAGCACTTCATAAACTTTTCAGTCCATGAGGTCCTATCTTTCAAATTTCTCACTCTTAACCTCATGTACCTGATGTTAAGACTTAAAACTGAACATGACAACATTCTCTGTAAAAGCTGAGGACCTGCAATTTTTAACTAAACTATGAATTCAAGCTAATCTATAACATACATGGATTAATTTTTACTAGTTTACGCAACGATTCTAACATGTATTGCTAACACTTTTTTACTGCTGTCTGGTAAAAAACCCAGGATTATTAAGACTGTAATTCACAGTTGAAACTATCTGTACTAACTGTACATTCAGAATCATTTACTACCTGATTACATTTTGCTTGCAGTATTAGAGAGCTCAAGGGAGATGTCCTTAATGCAAACATTTAACTCCAATTAATGCTAGTGGAAATTAAAAGCATATATTCAGGGGTATTAAACCTGCTGTATTACTATGAAACCTGAAAAGCAAAGCTGTTGATGAAAATAAATCCTTCAAAAGCATGACTGTATGAGATATTCTATAAAGTACTTTTTATTTAATTGCTTATTAGTGTCCACAACAGCAATATACTGGTCTGTTTCATGCTTTAACATGTTTTTCCTTCCGAAAAAAGGAAAGGATTCTAGACTAATTTCTTCAGTTTTACAGAGCCGATTCCTTTCCCCAATGTTGAACACTCCACGAACTACCTCGTTCCAATAGTACTGAAACCACAGTGGTCCAGAAGATCTTTCAAGGTCACTTCCAACCTGGGTCATTCTGTGATTCTACAATTTATTTGCAGTAGTGGGGAAATAATTTATCTATAGGCTTCTTTCCCACAATAAAACAAGACTACTGCCTACCACCACCAAAACTCTTCCTCACTTTCAGAGATCTTACTGTATGCCTCTGGTTTCCTTTCCATAAAGTCTAGGTATCTCATGTAAAAGATGTTAGAGCCGTGCTACAGAATTGCTTCCTTTGGGGGAAAAGCTTTTGAAAAGACAGGTAAAATCAGGTTATATATTTGTATCATCTAATAAAGGTATGATACTAGATTTTACTTCAATAAGGCATTTGACATAGTCTCACATAGCATCCTTGCAGCCAAACTGAGGCAGTGGGGTCTAGATGATCGGGTAGTGAGGTGGATCGTGAACTGGCTGCAGGATAGAAGATTCTACAGGTGATCACAACTGCCCAGCTCCTTATAGATTTGCACTTTTTTTTTTTTTTCAAAGAAACTGCAGCTCATTCATCCTAATTTCTTGCTGTTCATCATGATACCTGTATCAGAAACATGGGAAACCCCTCATCTGGTTCAGGGCACCACTCACTGTAACTGGCTAAGCTAGCTACTACCAAAACAGAATTTGGCCAGAAACAAGTTTTCCTGGATTCCCTGAAGGAAATAAAATCAGTTTATATCATCTCTAGAAATCAATTTGATCATTTTTGACACTTTATTCCTCTTTTGCATTTGAAACTGTCCAATGGAGCGCAAAGCTTTTCTCCTTCAGAACTTTAGGCTAAAAAGCTGAATAGTTCAAATATAAAAATAAATGTTCAGGTTTGATTTCCTGGACTAAAACAGATTTTCTAACTTAATGAAACAATGCTGCAAAATATTCTCACCTATTTTCTTACTACGTTCTTCCCCACGACTGTGCGCAATAATTGGAGAATATATGAAAGGGCTTTTGGTTGACACGTTCTGACCAATTACACTTTTGACTTTGTGAGGTCGGAGGCTGGTTGGGAGGTTCAAGAGCTTCACGGATCTGTTAAGTAGAGAGAATTTTATAGTATTTTATTACACTTTATTTTACAATATATGACCATGCTAAAAATGAACTCATGAATACTAAATTACATTCGAACTAGGTACTGATTAAAATACCTGAAATGGAAAACATGAAGTAAACACCTCCAGTACAAAAGAAAGTAATATCAAGGCAAGAAAATTAAAATCACAGTTTCAGAAAGCTCTCAAAACCCACATATCAAAGGAAAAACACCTGTAGAAACCAATAAAATCAAAACTAGCCAGATCAGTGATTTCAAAATCAGCTATTAATTTCCAAGTTAAGCACAGACTGAACAAAAGATACACAATGAGTCCAGTGCAGAGAGCAGCCAAACACTTAACTTCAACACAAACTAGAAGTCAGGTAAAATTTCATTGGATAACATCACACAAACAAAAACTTCTCCAAGGTGAATAAAACAGATTTTTCAAAATTTAAAAAGCACAGAGCTGCTTCTACAAGGAAAGAAATACCCCAGAAATTTTAGTGGGTTTCTTGAATGATCAGAAAGCAATTACAAATAGACAGAAAACTAATGATTTATTAAACTCTATTCTTGTTAGATCCAAATCCCTGCAATACCATGCAGGGAAATCACTGGCTTTTCTAATGATGGGAAATTAAAGCATAAATATTGGGCATAAGAACATGCAATAAATTAATTGATATTCGGCAAAAGTGGCAGCATTATAAAGGGCTGTAAGAATCTTCATTACTCAGAGTCACAAAGGAGGAAGGAATGGAAAAAACACGTTGAATAAAGGCACCATACAGTATCATAGCTATTTTGCTGTGGAGTATTAAGCTTGAAGTATTTGTGCTTTTAATTAACACCATCAAAAGACAAGAATCTCCCCTTTAGATGATCTTTCGAGGTCCCTTCCAATCCCTAATGTTCTGTGACTCTGTGATAAGCACTTATGAACTGTATATGCAGCTTTTTTAAAATTTGGTTTTCAAGTGCAAAGTTTCTGCAGAATAAAACTAAAATCTTTGGTGGTTGCTAGAGGTATGTCACCACACTGAGGTAGACAAGCAAGAGTGAAATGGAAAGATTAACTTCCTTCTTCTTCCCTTCCCTACATTCACTTCCCATAGTAAAATCTATCTCACTGAAGTTCTTTGATAATGCCGTAATAAGTCAAAGAGGTTATAAATGTTATGATATAAGATTAAGTTGTGTTTTATGAAGTTCATCAAATACATGATAAGAGCATTAGAGCATTAAGAAACAAAGTTGCCTTCCTCAGTAAAGGTCACAGAAACAATTTAAAATGAAGTGTCTTCACTTTGAAAAGCAGCTAAGTGTTCTTTTACATGGCTAAAGAGTTCTGCATCTTTACTGAATATAGCTGAAGTCAACTCACTTGCCCAAATTACTGAATTTTACTTTATTGCAAAACCATAAAGTATTACTGAGAACATGAGAAGTCTTCAGCGTGCTAGAGCTGTATCAGTATCCCACTCACAAAAATAAAGCAATTTGTTTTAAAAATTAGCCTAAATATTGAAGACAATGTGTTACTGATGAAAAGTATTGAATATGTAAGAGTAAAGCTACACAGACACAGTGTCTGTGTGGTACGAAATACCTGATGTGTCATTAAGAAACATCAAACACCTAGATGAGGAAGCACTAAATTTGATAAGGCACTAATAGAATAGAATTTTATTTTATATAGAGAAATAAGTGCTTTGGATTAGCATCACTATTATGTAAGTACTAGTGGATGACCTCTTCTGTCCTAATGCATGAAAATGGAAATGTTCTTCAACCACATATTAGACAGCCATACCCACACAAGTCATACACAGATCATTAATTCCTTTGTGCGAAAACTCAATAATGTACATTTTCTAGCCCCTGGCCCAGCCTGACTGAATTCAAATGAGTGACAATTAGGAATCAGAAAATAATTTCACAAGCTACCCAGATCAAAATCTTATATTTGGAAAAAGCTGTGTTAATGAAAACCAACCTTGCTTGGAGGGAAAATGAAAAAAAAAAATCTTGAAAAAACTCACTCTACTTTGTAAACAAAGGAAAAACAATGTCACCAAGCACATATAAAGTAGACAGAAAAGTATGTAAGGGCAAATAAATCACATCTCTTATGTTAAAGAAAGAAAATTTATTTTAACACAGATAAACTCTATAGTTTAAAAGTTACGCAAAAATCTGAGAATCACTCAGAATTTAACATTTCAAGCAACAAAAAGCACTGCTTTTTTAGCACAAATTAAGGGTTAGAATCAAGGAAACTTTAGCATCCCACTGCTGCCCCTATCTGACAGCCAAGGCAGACAGACACCACACACAGATTAAGGAAGGCAGTAGCTTTGATTTTATGCTGCATAAGATCATTCCTAGAAGAGAGATCTGCAGGACGCACTAAGTGGCTGACAACACTATGGCTCTCAACAGGAACTCAAATTTTTATTACTCCTTTATTTTTCTTTTAAAAAGGCTAGGTTAAAATTTGCATGTTAAGCGCACTACAGGTCGTTAGACAAGGTCCCTTTTTTCATTTCACTGAGAACCCAAATTTCTGTGAGAACTCTTCAATAACTTTGACCATATTTTCTCTGAATATCAATTATCTTCCCACTTCTTGAAAAGGATTTTCTTTCAGCCTTTTATTATTGAATGTTTTCTCATTTCTTTCTAGTATTTCATGCTAGACTTTAATCTAAACAAGGTATTTTTTACTGGACTAACTGCATAGTGTCCCTGAGCACACAGACACAGAAGGGAACATAGAACAGGCCAGTGAAGGTGCCAGCTTGAAAATACAGCATCTGGAAAGGAGTGGCTACAAATGGTATCAGTTTCAGCTGAGTTACAAGTCCCACGAGTGGAGGCACCATCCAAATTGTGGACCTTCACTCCATTGGGGACTGGAACATCTCTCCTACGAGGACAGGCTGAGGGAGCTGGGATTGATCCTAGAGAAAAGAAGGCTCCAGGGGGACCTGATAGCAACCTTCCAGTAACTGAACGAAGCCTACAAGAAGGATGGAAAAGGACTGCTTACAAAGGCCTGCAGGGGTAGGACAAGGGGCAACGGCTACAAATTAGAGAAGGGTAGAATTAAATTGGATGTTAGGAAGAAGTTCTTTAGCGTGAGAGTCATTGAACACTGGGACAGGTTTCCCAGGGAGACAGTTGAGGCCCCATCCCTGTAGATAGTCAAGATGTGGCTCAACAAGGCTCTGGGCAACTTGATCTATTTGATGATGACCCTGCTCACTGCAGGGGGTTGGACTAGATGACCTTTGGAGGTCCATTCCAATCTACGCAATTCTAAGAAGTCTCAGCTGCAATTACAAAACACTTTTGTTCAATTGTATCAGAAACTCTTGAATGACAGTTAAAAAAAAACCCAAAACTCTCTCCTTCTGAAACTAAAGGCCACAGAAAGTATTTTCTGCTCAAAGGCGCTATTTTTGCTTAAGAACTTCTCAAAACAATTTGACATTTTGACATTTTTCCATGTTACTGTGAAGTGCTTATGTAAACTGAGAAGACTACATCCTTCCAGTCACTCTTGAAAATTTGACAGGTTCTGGGGAAAAGCTAAAGATTGTATTTTGGAGTCTTACCTCACAATAGGCAACTTGGTGAAGGGAACAGGAGGTAACTTCAAACCATCTGGAAGAGTGATGAATTCCATTGTACCAGGGCATTTTGCTGTGTAGCTTTCCAAGCTCTGTGTTACGTCTTTCTTTTCTAGAAAATAAATGTTCAAAATAAAAATAAGAAGCCATTTCAAACTTCGATGTAATGAAAGTTTAAGATGAATTTATAACTTCAAATCTGTATTTATACAATGGAAGTCCAGATGAACGACAACTGACTTCTGCATGCAGTGCTCCAGAAGTCTTAATGAATGGATCAAATATAAGTTATCTTAAACAAGTTTTGCGGGCTTTTCAGAATTGTTTGAAGTGCTGATCTATACCTACGGTTTTGGTTTTTTCCCTTGTCAAAATAAACATTACTATAGTCCAGTAAATCTACACATCAATGCAACTGGCCTCAAACATGTTAAGGTTTTTAATAAAAGCACTAGGCTACCAGTAAAAATAACTACACCTCTATAGCTAAACTTTTCCTAGAAAACACTACAGATGTAAACCACTCAACAGTAAAACAAAAGAGGAAACAGAAAGGTGATAGCAAATACCACTTTCCGAAAGCATCTCTTAGCCAAGTGGATTTGGATTACATAGCAAGGTTTTTGTAGTGAAGGGTGTGACATTTGGGAGAAGAGGAAGAAATAGCTCCATGTTGGAGGAAGCCAGTTTCAACTCCAAAATGGAGTTGCCACGGCTCAAAGTTGGACCCATCAGCTGTGCTGGTTGCACATCTGTGCTGGCAGCAAATCTGTGCTAGCATATTTAACAAAGGGTAAAAAGTGTTTCATAGCTTCTATGAGAGGAAGGAGTAAGAAAAATACGAGACAAACACATCCTGTAAACCATATCACTGCCATGTCTACTGATGTTTGTGTTGCCCACATGAATCCAGCCTAGTCTATAAGCTTCCAAGGCCATAAGTACATACACACTCCTTCAAACAAACATTGACTAGAATTGCCTTCACTATGAAATTAATGCCACACAAGTGCCAGTTCTCGAGCCACTCACCAGATTTTAATTGCATGAAGGTAATGTGCCCGAAAATATGTTATCGGAAATAGATATACACACATTGATTATCAGCAAAGCTAAGTCAGGAGCTGTAGTGGTTCCAGACTGAGATTTTTCTGATAACTGAAAGAGGGTAGATTTCAGTTAGATCTTAAGAAGAAATTCCTCACTATGGGGGTGCCGAGGAATTGGAACAGATCCCCAGGGAGACTGTGGATGCCCCATATCTGGAAGTGTTTGAGGCCAGGTTAGATGGGGCTCTGGGCCACCTGATTTGGTTAGAGGTGTCCCTGCCCAAGGCAAGGGGGTCAGATTAAATATCTTTAAAGGTCTCTTCCTTTAAACAAATTTCATTAAAATGTCAGGCTACAGTATTCAGATTATTTGCCATGTTATGTAAGCAAGGGCACATAGTACAAGTAGAATCCAGTGAGATGGAAAGCATCACAGCTACCAAGAATGATGAATACAACATTGCAGTACATGCTTAATTCCACTTTAAATCAAAGTTCTGTCATTCTGAAGAACTGGCTTTCATTTCCTAGTGTGAAACACTGACAATTATTGTACTCGAATAAAGTATCCTGCCACTTGCAAAACTAATTTGTTTATAAATTTGAATAGCATTTTTATTTCAAGTAGAAGCTCAGCATGCTTTCTGCAAAGACTAGGTTAAAGTGAGGCATTGTTCTATGCTGATATTATATGAAATGCAATTTAAAACATGACCTTATCAATGTCTACAACTACCTGAAAGGAGGTTGTAGAGAGGGGGGGGGTTGGTCTCTTCTCACAAGTCACAAGCAATAGAACAAGAGGAAACGGCCTCAAGTTACTCCAGGGTTAGAAGTTTAGGTTGGACATTAGGGAAAACCTCTTCATGGAAAGGGTCATTGGACATTGGAACAGGCTGCTCAGGGAGGGTGTTGAATCGCCATCCCTGGACATGTTTAAAAGTCGTGGAGATCTGAAGCTTAGGGCCATGGTTTAGTGGTGCCCTTGGGACTCCATCCATGGTTGGACTTGATGATCTTGAGGTCTCTTCCAGCCTAAACAATTCTATGATTCTACGCAAAGCCAGCAGCACTATTACTTTTTACATAGATCCATATCTCAGCTGAGGTGCTAGAAGAATCTACATAAGCAGAACCTATCAAGAAGCATTCATGATACAGAAGAACCATAGGTGCACCAGAACCTCTCCTGCTTGAGAGCCACTTCTGAAAGCAAATATTGGCACATTTCTTTCTTGACTGAACACCTCTGCTACCTGACCTCTCTGGTAGGAGTGAATGAGACAAATTTCTCTAATTAGCCAAATCTGCAGAGCCTTATAGTTGCCAAAAACCTGCTAGAGCTGTCTCTCTATTTTCAAAGAGCTCTGAATTCTCCTAGCATCTGCCTGGCTGTCATCATATTTTGACACAATCAGAGAATGCATGAAACTCTTGGGAGGATCTATTCAACTACTAAGTCTCCTGACCCATAGCTGAGAAGTTATCACCAGTACCTACCTTTCTCTTTCAAAGAAGACACAGAAAACAAGTACTGTTGCAAGCCCTTACTCACCTAGTGTCTTCATGCTTGGGCACATCAGCACAAAAGCAACCACCACTTGATGCTTTGAACTATGAATTCATCTCAACAGATTTAGCAGCCTACACTGAAGTTGGAAACACT
The DNA here is from genome assembly GCA_028565055.1 of Phoeniculus purpureus. Classification (NCBI taxonomy): domain Eukaryota; kingdom Metazoa; phylum Chordata; class Aves; order Bucerotiformes; family Phoeniculidae; genus Phoeniculus; species Phoeniculus purpureus. The sequence goes on from JAOXOE010072267.1 coordinate 19,476, forward strand.
ACTGGATTCTCTTGTGTAGGTATTAGAGAGTCTTATTTATTGATAATAAATAATGGTGGTTATTTTCTCATCTATAATAACTACATTCAGGATTTTTTTTTCCTGCAGTTTCTCTCCATACTCATTGAAAGAACAAGATCATCAAATAGTTGCAACCAAATAAAGCTGAACAAAGTCTAACTTCTAACAACTAAAAACACTGCATGTCCACCAACATTCTTTTTTTTTTTTTGTTGAACTACTTTATCTGTCAATGCAACAAATACTGGGCTCATGCCAGAGCTGCTTCAAACTTTCTATGAAGAGCACACAAAAATCTGAAAACTGCAGTTGCACAGTTAGAAACCATTTGTAACTGAAAGCTACTAAATGTGAAAAAGAAAAGTCTTTCTGTTAGTTTCATAATAATGTGAATCAATATTACACACTAATGGAGCCACTTAAAAACCAGACCAGGACAGGAAAGAAGGTCAGTTATAGACCTGAGATTTCTAAGGACTCCAGTGACTATGATTTAACAGTATCACACAAACAGCATTTCATGTCTTGGCAGATAATGGAGAAAATATGAACACTATTACTGTAACTTTATGGTTTAGCTCTGCAATATATAATAAGAAATATGAAATATCTGCACTTCGTTTCAGTCACTGCCCATTAAATGCTAAGTCAGATATTACACATGCAACATGTGTTCTCTAGCAAACAATTGGTCCATCTTGTTTTGATCTAGTAATGGTGTACCCTACAGAACAACCTGCAGCAAGGGAGAATGAAGAAAAGGAACATTTTATGTCTGACTTGCCAATTACACTGGAAGACAAACAACTTTACGATTCTTTATTCAACTTGCTGAAAATCTTGAAAAAGGAAGTAAAGAAACAAATAGCCTTCTGACTCTCCTCCTGGTGATAAGCTTATAATCAACATTTTAATAACGAAAAAACCAACTCAAAACCAGTATCCAGTGCTCAAGTCCAAGGAGACCTCCTGCTATAGTCAGCCCAAGAAGTGGCAGCCAGCTGGTCTACCCAACTCTCAGGAACAAAGAGCTTTCATAAATCACCACTAAGATGAAAGAAGAGAGCAAAGTCAGTCTGACAGCAGAAAAAGCAAAAGAAATACTAGTTTCTGCACCCCAAAACACAGGTATTTCCTTTATGCAAAAAAAGAAAGTTGCTTCATGAGCCCCTCTAACACCTAGAGAAAAAAAAGTCAGTGTCTGCTGCCAGTGAGATTTTCAGCATCACATTGCCATCAAGACAGTGTATTCTTTGAACTAAAAAGGAATTTCAGAAAGGCCACAAACTATGTTAAGACCTCCACAAACGTGTAAGCAAAAACTGGGTATTCATAGACTAGATAACATGCATGCAAGGATCTTCGTGCCCTTTGAGACAGTCCCTCAATTCTAGTTTCAGATAGATGCTTCATAGATTGACAGAATTGTTTAAGTTGGAAAAGACCTTTAAGAGAAAGTTCAACCATTAACCCAACTTTCCGAAGCCACCAGTGCCTCACTCTTCAGTAAGACAAACAAGCAAATGTTGTAAGTAAAGTGCCATCCCAAGACGCACATGATCGATGCACTAATTCAGTGCTTCAGTTGTTTAATTCAGCAGAATAGAGCAGGTCTCCAATTTGCAGGCAAGCATCACCTCTTTTTCCTTTACATTAAGCCTGATGGATATTAGATGACAGCATTTGCTACAGTTTTAGTAAACAAACAGCACCTCTAAAACTTGTCAGAAAAATACATGAAGCAAGTAAACACGACTTCAAGCTACTCAGAGATCTGATACTTGAGTTGCTTTGAAAGCAACACAAGGAATGCTAGGGTTTCACTATATTATTGTCTGTTGCAATAAATGTCATCACTTACCTATGATTTTATACTGCCCTGAACAGCCACATTTCAGACTCCTGCCTATATTCACTAGGTCATCTGTGAGACACAAAGCACAGGCAAGCTGGCTGCCCAACTGGATCACAAAATGACCAAAGTGAGTGAGAATTATACATCTTGGGGATTTTTCTTTGCCTACTCACGGGACTGTTAAGAACTCTCCTGAAACTGGCACAAAATTAACATCTCTGATCTGTTGTCCACACTACATTTACTCAATTAACTCACCAGCTGTTCTGGGAAAACCAGAAAGGCAGCATCAGACAGCATGTTCTATGAATCAAACTTCTTTGAGAAATCAAGCAAAATAAATCTTTAAATAATGCAGGGGAGTAGAACTAATGAAATTCACAGTTTGACATGGAAAAGAGCAGGAACAACAAGAAAATAATTAATCTATGCTACCCCATTGGGCTAGACCCACTTTTATGAATGCACCAGCATGAATGTCAAAGAAAGTGGCTTTAGTCACATGAAGAAGAAAATGAGAAGAAGGATTCAATTATTTGTTGTGTATCAGCTCATATTTGAAATTATCAGCTTTGTTATTAATTTTCAGGGCACAGAGAATCTTTTCAACAGACAAAAAGGGTGTCAGAATAAAGTTTTCTGCTTTAAGATGACCACCACAGAGAGAGAATGGCAAGTGATTGACTAAATCCACCATGGTCTTCTAATACAGAATTTTTAATAATTATATAAAACATGTATGTGTTAAGGAATAGCCAGCTTGAAACCAACAGCACAAAAACACTTTTAGCTAAAATCTCCTGAAAAATTGGTATAGCTGAAGTCAGAGTTCAGAAACATACCATGAAAATTTCAGTATCTAGTTTGCCGCCATATGCAAGAACCTCAGATGTCTGTGCACTTTGAACACCACAAAAAAACATTTTGTACGTACAAAATCAATACAGGAACCACTGATCATTATCAAATGTTCATTTTTTTCATGTTAAGAAATACCACAAGACCTACTTTCACATAAAGTGGGGACAATTATGGATAGATAACTTGATAACAATCAAAAAAACAGTTAGGGACTGTTGCAAAGTTGCTTTTGAGCAAAGCAAGCTTTGTAAAAACTTTGATGCAAACGTGTCAGCTCTCCCTGCTAACACAACTGAGTTTAAAACATTTCTTTGGTAGTCGCTCCTAGATCTTAATTTTCTTTTCTTAGCACGTCCAATCATGCTCAATGGACATCATATGGGGAGGTCACAAAAGTGCATGAATGATCCTTTTTTTAAATATGGATATTTCTTTTTCCACATAAGAAGTGCTACTTACAGCAGCAGCCTTCATTCCAGTGCCTTCATTTAGATTTAGGCTCAAGAGTGCAGTATTGACTCTGTTCAAAGTGTCATATAAAATTTATTTGAATTCTAGCAATATAGCACCTCCTAAAATAGCTTCCTCCAGCATGAAAATATTGCCTCTTCAAAACATAGCACAAATTCTTCATGTCTTGATATTGCCAATTAAACTATCTTCCCTAAAGTAATCATTTTTTTTCTGGAACAAAAACTTTGCAACTTGTCTTTATTTGAACACTCGTATCTCTTTGCTCAGTTGATCAAATTAGGTTTCATTTATCTTCATGTCATTTCTTCTGATTCTTGGAATTTTGACCTAGAGCTCCAAAACTTCATTTTGCTCAATAATGACTCTAAACAAATCAATATGAACCTTCTGTGAAGAAACACTATTTTATTGTAATGATGGATCTTTGGTTTTAAGCTAACAGTTTGGAGACAGTATTAGCTAGTTTTTGTCTGTATCTCAAGTCTAATCAAAGGTAAATCACATGTGAAACATACTTCAGGTTTGTTTATAAAACTGAACCATTTGGATCAGTCTTCAGCTTACTCACAGTACATTGATTGTTCTTTCATATAACGTATTATTTAAAAAAATAATTGTTCTTCAATATTTTGTGCTATGCAAAGGAATATAAATCTTTAATCACTGATGCTAGTTTACTCAGTCTCCTTGATTTATTCTACTTTAAAATATAATCACTTAACTAGGATGTGAACCAGAGGATAAGCAAATTATTATTTGTAACAGATTAACAACGATGTCCTGTGTTTCTTCACCACAGGACATAGATGTTAATCTGTTACAAATTTTAAATTCTTAATAATTTAAAAGTCACATCATTCAGCAAAATAAATTGTTCTTTCTCAATAAAGCAGTTACTGAAATTATTTAATAAGCCACCTTGTCTCTAGAAAAAGGGACACCTCTCACCAGATCAGGTCGCCAAGAGCCCTGAAGCAGGTTAAAACTAAGAAACTGCTTTGTTCCCGGGTTTTCGGCACCAATTTTGTAGTAGATTCAAGACCACAATTAAAGATAAGGGGAAAGAAAAAAAAAAGCAGCCAGGTCTTGATGACATCTCGGATAAATTTGTCAGACAAGGGATAGCTTAGGGAAAATGGAAAAGGATTTCCTAACTCTGTAACTGTATACAGAAAAGAAGAAAAGGTTAAGCAAGTCAGTGCACACCGACTAGAAACTGTGTCACAAATGCCATCACACATTCTGAGAAAAATATAATGGGAGATCACTATCGTATTGGTCCCTGAGTCTTTTTTTTTTTCACATCAGAGATCTGGGGGAAAAGAGCATGCCAGTCATGTAGAGACGAGTACCACCACCCTCTCTATTATTCACGCATCACCCCTGTCTGTGGTACAGCAGCAACCAGGCTGCTTACAGACTTCTGGTGAATTCTCCAATTCTTCAGTGTAGCTTCTCCAGCTCAACGCTCTCGGGACGGCCTGATTCCTCAGCACCTGAACTGCATCCCTTGGTGCAGGAGACATGCTTTCAAACAAAGAACCCAGACTCTGTCTTTCATGCCCAAAGTTTAAGGATTCTAAAGTCTTTTTCTTCAGTTAAGCACGAAGGAATTCTCCCCAATACCAAGCACCCCCCAGTCTTTCTCAGCTGATCAGGGCTCTCTAAAATGGTGGCGGCTGCATGGCCCTGGCCACATGCAGGACCCAAGATGGAGACCGACCGCATTGCTGCGTCAGCAGGGCCGCACCCCCACTCTCTGCACGTGGCCGAGAGGGTTTTCCAGGACCCTCTCCTCTCTTCTTTCTCTCCTCCTGTCTCAGCTCCAGGAGGAAGAAAGAGGCGTTCCTTAGCTCACCACAATGCTTAAGGTCTGCTCCGTGCAGGGGTGGTGGTAGATCTGCACCAAAGTCTTGCTTCTCCGGTCCATGGCATCAGGTCTGGTCCGGGCCAGAGCTGTCCCTTCTGCGCTGGGCCAGGGCTGTCCCTGCCACTCTCTGATGGTTACAGGAGCAGAGCGGACCAGCCCCTGTGTCCCCTCCATCCCGGGGGAGGGAGCCTCTTGAAGCCATCTTACCCCCACCGCCCACCACCCCAGGAAGAGGGTTGGGGGTTATCATGGAACTCCAGCCCCTGTGCTGAGCTGAAAGCCCTCAGAAAAAAGAGACAGGACCAAGATCACTGTCCCCTTTCATCTGCTCACCTATCAACACCCCTTAAGGGCAGGTACTTGGGACAGTGTCACCTCCCCCCAGGACAGGTCACTTTGGGGAGGGGGGTCCTCTCAAAGCAACAGAACATTCTCTTTTCTTCAGGAAAGCAGAAGTCTGTACATCTGAAAATTCTGGTAATTTTCAAACTACAACAAGCCCCATCCAACCCAGCCTTGAACACTCATGAATTGAGCAGCCAAAACCTCCCTTAGCAACCTGTTCTAGCACCTCACTGCCCTCAGAGTGAGGAATTCGTTTCTACGATCTAATCTAATTCAATCCTCTTTTAGCTTGAAACCATCCCCCTTGACCTATCACAAGAGTCTAGCTTTCCAGATTTCCTGTAGATCCACTTATATTATATTAATGCCGGAAAGCATTTATGTTCAAGCTTTTTAAAATATATTCATTCTTACACCATATTGTGCCACTGCTATGCATCGAACCCACTCGAGGTGACAGGTCAGTGCAATTACACTTTCTAAATACATACACACACACATGTACTTTTTCATTTATACATGAACAGAGATAAGATATGGTACTGTGCTGAAGTTGTACAAAGATTTCCAATTAACAGCTAAGAACAAACCACGCTGCTATAAATATTCCCTGGTAATTATATTGAAGATTTCAGTCTCCATCCCCAAAGCAGTTAATCCTAATACTATAAGAGGAATCAAACTAGCTCCCTTTTGAAACACTTAAGAAAAACAATTTGCAGATAGTTTGTCAACTACAATCCAATGCAGCACATTAAAAGCTGTTCATTAGCGTGAGTTAAGCAAACATCACTTCAACTGAGAAGTGTATATCAATTTTTAATTTGCACTGTATCTTCTGTTCAGTCTGACTGAAGCTTCATTCTTTTCAGACCTTACTGCTGTCTACAACTAACTGAAAGGAGGTTGTAGAGAGGTGGTGGTTGGTCTCTTGTCACAAGTCACAAGCAATAGTACAAGAGGAAACAGCCTCAGGTTGCACCAGGGTTAGAATTTTAGTCTGGACATTAGGGAAAACCTCTTCATGGAAAGGGTCATTGGGCCTTGGAACAGGCTACCCAGAGAGGAGGTTGAATCATGATCCCTGGATGTGTTTAAAACACGTAGAGATCTGGAGCTTAGGGTCATGGTTTAGTGGTAGCCTTGCGACTCCACCCATGTTTGGACTCAACGATCTTAAAAGATCTGTTCCAGCCTAAACACCTCTATGAGTATAGAACTTTTAACCTTATAAAAAGTAATTTACACTCTATAGAGGATCCTAGGGGAAATGCTGTCCTAATTTAAACACAGTATTCAGAATAACATTCCTTATGGCTACAAACATTGTGAAGACCATGCCAAGCTCTGACAGTGCCGTCCCCAAACGCTATTTATTGAGGTTTCTGGGTGATCTGGGGATTCCCTGAACAGGAAAGCTCAGGGGAGCCAAGAGGCAGCCGCTGAGGGTCATAATCTCTCGCAGGAAAAGCAGGAAAGCAGCGTGATGCGGGCAAAACCAGGAGCCTTGAAAGGTGGTGAAACCAGAAGTAGCGCCCAGACCACACCGAATTCCAACACTGCAGCCTTGTCTAGCCACCGGGGGGGTGAACCCTGAGGTCCCCCAACAAGATGAGGCTGTGCAGTTGACAGACTGCCAGGAATGTAACACTCTATCACATTTTCCTGGCTGCATACAGTGCAAGCAGGTAGATTATCTGCTTCACCAAGTGGCACAGTTGCAAGACAAGGTTGAAAGGCTGCAAGAAAAACTAGAAAGGCTCAGGAGAATTAGAGAGGCTGAAATAGAGGTAGACCGGTGGTGTTAGGCTCTGCAGTCTGGACAAAAGCCAAATAAGAGCCACTCGCATTTCAATGCTTCAACGTTCCTTGGAAGAAGTTATACTTCAAAGAGGTTTCAACTCCTTTCACTAGATCACAATTACCTACGTGCTTACTATTATTTACCATAGTTTCTTATAATTTACCAACTGCAGATCTGTTTGAACTTCAGATAGGTTCCAAGGATAGAACTGGGTTTACCTTGCTTAAAGAGAATTACCTATGATGCAGGCCAGGTGCAGACACCTAGTCAGCACTGGAACAGCGATGTAAGTGTAAAGGAAGCAATGAATCTTGTTCAAAGAATCTCTGGGATGGCCACAATCGTTAGGGTGATGAACAGGACACAGACATTGACACATATACTTCAGTTAGAACTTATATCTCTCTCTGAATTCAAACAAACACAGCAATGCATTCACCATTTGTAATTTTAAATTGAGAATGACAACAATTTAAGAAACCCATGAACTGCACGTTTTAGTAGTTTTGCTATTTAATTTTAACATTTCTTTAGCATATTTTCACCTTATCTGTTACCTGAAATTTATTACTTCTCATGTTATAGTTCAGATTGCTCCCTATCATAAACCTTGTCTAACTACACTTTGAAAGAATTACACTGATTTATTCTCCGTAGAGGAAGGAGCAAGCCTCAGAAACTTTCTTCCTAAAAAGAAAACCTTGATCAAAATTGTCTGATACAAATCAATCTTCCCTGAGTGTCTCTTTTTATACCTCAATTATATTTAAGTTCTAGCTTCCTACTTCTAATCTGTTCGAAGAAGTTATTAGCTTTCTTGAGTTCAGCAAGTTACACTTCCAAAGCTCTTTTGGGCTTACATTCCTCATTTAATTTATCAGGGTTGACATTCCCTTCTATTTTCAATGTTTGGACACAACATCCACTTTGATAAGGTAAACTTTCTTCTTCTCCCCTACATGTATTTATTTACCTTTGCTTTTTTTCTTTTTCTTAATACTTCCTTTAATAATACACTGACTGCAAATCTACTACAACATCTTTAAGCGGTCTCCACACTACCAGCAAACATACCACTCCTTTTCTCTTTCATTTAGCTTGTTTATGTAACTTCTCTCTTCAAAGGTTAACACTACTATTGGCCTAGGTTTGGCCAGAATAGACTTGATTTCCACAGCCAGAAGAGCTAATTGCTCATTGTTAATATTATTGTTTTCTCTCTGTGTCATTCAAGTAAATCCACCTTAACCACTCAGCCTTACTTTTCTTCTCTTGGTCTAGGTGTTACTGCTCTGGCAAGGAGATTGGAAGAGATGATCTTTCGAGGTCCCTTCCAATCCCTAATGTTCTGTGATTCTGCGATTCTCTTACCCACCACACCAGGGCAGGCAAGGTAGGCTGTGAGTGGCTGTGTGGTGCTTAGTTGCCAGCTGGGTTCAAACCACAGTAACTCTGGGGGTGGTTGACTTAGTTTTAAAATCAGGCACTCATGTTTGTTTCTCTTACATTTTAGTTCTAATCCTTTTAATCTCGTTTCCTGTGACCTAACTATGAAGAACAGGAGAAAAACAAAAGAGGAATAGGGACTAGGCAAGAGGAATGGCAAATATCAAGGAGCAACGGTGAGCAACAGGCTCAAAGTGAACAACTCAGCTGAAGCTCTCACGAATGTTTGCTACAGCAGTCTGAGCAGGGAAAAAATATAAAACCATAGCAAGACAAACAAGAGATCGAGATAAGAGTACCTAAACATACAGTAACAAGTTGCTCCAGCAGCCCCACAAAACAAAAGGTGGTTTTACATTATTCTGTGTTCCAGAGTAGCTGCTGTTATTCACAGATTTATAGGTTATTCTTATCCCTTTCACCAGTGAAGAGCCATTTAGTCAATTCTTTATGAGGAAGGTGCCCATGCAGCTTGATTTCACTTTATCAACTGTTTTCTTGGAAATTCAAGATGATGTTTTACACTTACTTATCTTTAGATCTCTGAAATCAAGTGTGGTCTTTACTGCTGCCAACACGGGCTTGGAAGAAGGGTTACACTTTAAGGGCATTTACACATTGATTTTGGGTCTAGCTGGCAATTTTTACGGCCCAGTTTAATATTCTTTCTCATTCCCTGTATTTCTACATAGGAATTTGAAATTTAAATATCACCAAGCGAATGCATATGCAACATGTTCCATAAATAAAAAAGCCTGTAAAATACTGCAGTTTCCTCTTTCAAGCTGTAAGATAGGAAGGCATATTTTCAGAGTCGTCAGACGCCACGTCTGACATCATCAAATTCTGGTGAGTCCAGGCTTAAACATCTTTTCTAAAGATAAATGAGGTTTGGGGAATGTTTTTCATACACCAAGCTCATCACTTCTCTGCAAAAGGCACAGACCTCACCCTAGCAGTTGACATGTCACCCATCATCCACGCACAGCAGTCCGGAGAGGAGGATGAAAAGGGTCTGCAGGCTGTCTCAGATTATTGTCATGCAGTCCCTGGTCCTCCAAGGACTATCGTGGTTTGAAAATTAGTAGAATTTTCAGACTTACAGGTTTGTGCTTTTATGAAGGAAAGAAAACATCCTGTT
>JAOXOE010072315.1:0-29282 GCA_028565055.1 Phoeniculus purpureus
AAGGGACCACCTGATCATCCAGTTCCAACCCCCCCACCGTGGGCAGGGACACCCCCCCCTAGACCAGGCTTGCCAGAGCCCCATCCAGCCTGGCCTTAAACACCTCCAAGGATGGGGCCCCTGGGCAACCCATTCTAGGCTCTCACCACTCTCACGGTGAAGAACTTCCTCCTCACATCCAATCTAAATCTACCCATCTCCAGCTCTGCTCCATTGCCCCTCGTCCTGTCGCTACCCACCATCCTAAATAGTCCCTCCCCAGCCTTTTTGTAGGCCCCTCTCAGATACAGGAAGGACACAATAAGGTCACCTTGGAGTCGCCTCTTCTCCAGACTGAACAGCCCCAAATTTCCCAAAAACCCAGGTCCCTTTGCCCCATATGTGCCACAGAGAGACATCCTTTTGCACTAGTGATTCACCAGGGATGTAGATGGTTTTCATATGGTTTCCCCCAAATTCTTAACACTTTCCTAACTGTGCAGTATGGCTTCTGTGGAACTGCTGGTGAGGGTCAAGATCCACTAAACCTGATCTGTCAGGAAATAACATTTAATCTACATTAAAGAGCCTCATTTCATGCTACCGAGAAAGTCACTGTAAATGGCTGGATTAAAGCAGTATCTTAATAAAATTGTGGAGCACAGAGAAGGAGCCATGTAGTGGTTTTGTAAGAGATGCCTCTTTTTCCTGGAATCCTCCTTTAAAGTGGCTTTGAACAATGCCCAGCAGTACATTATTATTTTGCTTTGCTTTAAATGTTAAAACACTTTTTTTTTTTTAACCTAAAGGAGACCTTTATATGGAATTAATGCACAAAACCACGAGTAAAGGACCATTAAGCCATTATAATGCTGGGGGGGAAGCGTTCGCTTTGAACGTTGTTTCCATTATTCAGAATGCATGAAATTTCAGCCCAAATAGAAATGAAAGACTATTGAGGAAACTTTGCAAATACCTGAAGTTCTAACTTTTACTTTGCTCTTGTTAACTATGTCGTAGTTAAGGAAGAAAGGAATATTGTTAAGAGGCTTTGCCATTGCCAGTGAGATAATCATGACCCTGTCTTAAATCCAGGCACATGCAGAAGTTCATCTGTAGTCAGTAAATTCACTGAACTTTAGCAGTGTTTTTCTTTGATTCTGGAATTTCAAAATGTTTTCCTTTGATAAATCAAACCAAAGGGAATAACGCGCTCTTGAAAACTTTGTCTATTTGCCCAATATTAACGACAGACGGGGTTGTATTTCTGTCTCGAGATGAAATGATGCGATTGTGTCTCACAGAAAAGAGTTTCTTACCACGGAAGGATTGTTAGGTTTTTACCAATCCCACACTGCTTCCCGTTGAGTTTTGAAGGTAACGTAATTATAGAGATGTAAAAGTTTTGCCTTATGCTTCATAAAGCTGATCGCTCAATAACTGATTCCTATGGGCTGGATTCTATTAGTTTTCTGATAGTTTTCTGACCAACTTTTGAACGTTTGTTCGATGTCAGGAGGAATTTCTTTCCTGAAAGGGCTGTCAGGCATTGGAACAGCCTGCCCAAGGAAGGGGTTGCGTCCCCATCCCTGGAGATGTTGAAGACGAGGGGAGATGTTGCGTTGGGGAACAGGGTTTAGTGGTGCTGATAAGGCTGGGAAAAAAGGTTGGGCTCAATGATCTTGAAGATCTCTTCTGGCCCAAACTGTTCTATGATTCTGTGATTTTCTTCTCTGCTGGGATGGTTGCTTTTATTCTAAACAAGCCTCTGGACTCAGAGCACTAGGCAGCAGCCTCATGTCATAAAATTTGCTGGAGATAATTATGTTTTGCTTTATTTGGTGGCACTGTGGCAGTGCTCAGCAATCAGAGAGGGGCTGCTAGAAAAGGGTGTTGTTTGACCCTTGGGCACTTGTTCTTATTCATGAACGTGTAGGGCTGATTTTATGAGACTTCATTCTTAAATCTTTTCCTGTCTATAAACTACAGCAAAACACCTGTTCTGCTGTACAGATCTCCAGTACATTCTGCCACTAATTTTATAGAGAGAGAATGACAATATTCTTTTTAGAGAGCAGATGTTTCTGCTTTCTTGCCAGACTGTTGTTTTTTGGTAACTGTCTATTGTTTTCTGCTGTGTCAGTTTATAAAAAAAGAGTTAAAGTGGGGAGGGGAATTATTATTGATTTCAATTCTTGCCACTGTTTTTTTTTAATGTATTGACACAGTGTAAAATACAATAAAAGAGGTGGAGGTGGTAAATCAGAGATAGTGTCTGTAATTGCCTACTCATATTACAAGGATTCTTGGGCTGACCTAATGTATTCCTAATCTTTCTTTACAATATGTGGATGTTGCTCACTTAAATGGATTTCAGCTGAAGTAGAATCCTCTAATTAGACAGTAACACTGGAGGAATTGACCATTAGCTCCAGTTATTGAATTTTCAGGCAGCCTGTATTAGCAGTCATGCTTCTACCAGTTGGTCTTTAAATGTGGAAATAATGCACCCAGAGATGATTGTTCAAAACTATTTTCAATAGTCTAATGGCTTTTTAATTTTTTTAAACAGCTGATTTTCATCAGCTGGAGCACAGGACAATCAACCTGACTCAATCAACTCAGTTGTTTTGTCCCTTTTAGCTAATGAGGGGTTGATATTAAACCAAGGAGGAAGCTGAGGTTTTATTAATTCTTGGACAATTGTGTAAGCAGCAGCCCATACAGTCAGTGGGTGAAGTTATGGGATTCTCTAGCAAGTATGAAAAAGGCCTTATAGGCTTTAAGAGAGAGGTTAAAGACCCACAGAGGGTTTGGAGCTCTGTGCACATGCCCCAAGGACTATGCATGTTCAACCAAAGAAGCAGGCACTTCTCATCAAAGCCAAATCTCTAGTTCAGGGCCTATTGCTCTGTGTAGCCTTCATGCATGCCAACAGCTAGAAGGAGATTTATTTGCTGTGTCACCTCAGTGTATTTTAGTTGCCCACTGCACAGCTCCATCCACCAGTGTGACACCTTGCTGCATATTTGTCTACAACAGATGTTTAGGTCATTCTCTGAGGTATATGAAAATATCATCTTGATATTTCCTTGGTTACAGACACAGCAGAGTACTGCTTCAACAGCTCCAGGCTATTTTTCCTCTGCCAAAACCAATCTTTATTGGACTCAGGGCATCATAAAATGGATTGGATTTCCAGTGTAGCTTCTGTACCTGTGGTTTCTTCAAACAGAGTAGTGGGTGAATAGACATAGTCTAGGTGTAATGTTGGATTAGCTAAGCAGTGTCAGGGCTGGTTTCTACTTGGATGGAAGACAGTCTGGGTACACCAGGTACTGTAGACTTACCCTGCTCCAGCAGGGGGGTTTGGACTTAGATGATCTTTCGAGGTCCCTTCCAACCTGTAACATTCTGTGAAACACACATGGGTGGCAGGTCAAGCCATGTAGCTGTTCACATGTGCAGCATCAGACCATTTCAAGTTTCCTATGGGGTCTCACAAACTTAGGCAGATGAGTTGATTATAAGCTTTGAATGTTTATTTTTTATATTTATTAATTGCTGCATAGGGAATGATTTCCAGCTGGCAGATCTGGGCCACAAGACTTGAAAAAACATTTAAACAACTCCAGTGATGAGATTAGGTGCTGCAGGCTTGTGCTTCAAAAGCATATCCTGCACTTCTGAAGTCCTGCTGTTGGAGTATTGCCCAAACACTGATAAATTAATGCCTGGATAAGTCAGAAAAGCACAAGTCTGGAGAATGGAAAAACAAGGGGTTTATATGCAGAATCTGTCTGGCAGGCATAGGATATCTGCATGTTGATAGCACAGAGCAGTTGATGTTAGCAGATGAGGCAGTGTTCAATACATAGCGATCCCTTTGCAAACTCTAATGTGTGAAATTAGAAGAGTTAACACAGAGATGATGCTGCTGAAGGACAATGTGCACATCAGGATTCAAATTCAGCTGTCCTTTCACTTCTTTTACCAGGCTTGGGATAAATCCTTTCCCTCTGGTACTCCATGGTTCTGTCAGTCAGTTCTAGGGGTATGAGCTTACTCTTTTCTCCTGAGTTTGGTTTTGTGTCCTCCTTCTGGGTCAACTTTTACAGTAAACCACAGCAAAATCATCACTAGCCTGTGGATGAGATAATTTGTCTTCATCCAGGTTCAGTCCTAGCTCGTCCTAGTTCAGGGGGCTACCTGTGCATCTCAGGGTGTTACATGGAAAGGCCAGTCTGGATCCTGGTGAAGCAGAGGAGGGCAACAAAGGTGATGAAGGGTCTGGAGAAACAGTCTTAAGAGGAGTGGCTGAGAACTTGGATTGTTTCATCTGGAGAAAAGGAGGCTAAGGGGAGACCTTATTGCTGTCTGCAACTACCTTGTAGACAGGTGGGGGCTGATCTGCTCAATTGAGTAACACGTCATAGAACAAGAGGAAATGGCCCTAAGTTGCTCCAAAGGAAGTTTATGTTGGACATTGGGAAAAATTTCTTTACTGAAAGGGTTGTCAGGCATTGGAACAGGTTGCCTAGGGAGGTGGTGGACTCCCCATCCCTGGAGATATTTGAGTCGTGCAGACATGGTGTTGAAGGATATGGTTTAGCAAGAGGCTTGTCACTGTTAGGGTAATGATTGGACTCATTGATCTTAGAGGTCTTTTTCAATCTGAGCAATTCTGTGACTCTGTGGTGCAGAGGCTGGCTTGGTTTGAGCTGGTGCTGGGCTCTCTCTCACTGTGTTGAGCAGTGGCAGGCAGGTCCTAGAGCTGAGCTCAGGCATTGCTGTGCCTGTGTGAAATTGGTGGTTATCAGTTATCTTCAAGATACCAGCGTGATAGGAGACAGATGTATTTCAATCAATTAAGTTCTCCATGAAATTGATTTTTCCATGAAGAAATACTCCATTTCATTGAAGTGCAGTGGATAAAAGTTAATAATTTAAATGCTGCTTCTTTTCTGAAAGAAAAGGGGCTGTCTAGGTGCACTTTCTGTTTTCACACAGAAACCCCAGTTGTCTGAAACGAGTTTGTGAGGGAACAAAGGTTGCTTCAGTCCACCTTTCGTGTCTGGTTATGATTTGGTCTTAGAGACTCTGTAATCATCTGCTAGGAATGTTCTGTGGGAACACACACCGCACTCTGCGCCAGCTCAGGCTTAGGGCCTGTCGAAGATTATGGGGAGAACAGCCATGAAATAAAATAACAAAGCAGCTCTGTTTTGCCAGCGCCTGAAATAAGGATGATAAAACTTGTACCCCCTTTGGTTTTAATTTTGTTTGGGATAGAAGGAACTTGCAGCTGTCGTGCACCAGATGTGTTTTGGCAGTGGTGGTTAAGGCGCTGCTGGTTGCTGTGACGTTCCTGCGCCTGTTGTGCATCCGGAGGAGCTGGCACATGTTTGGCTGCACAGTGACCAGGAGACTCGGTGCGAACTCCTTAGCTCCTGAGCTCATAAACGCTCACCCATGTCAGAATGGGTTAGCAGTGGCTGGACTTTGACTTTCATTGCGTATACGGTTTGTTGCCTTTCGAATACAGAAGTAGCACAGTGTGCCCTCAGAGGTCTCTATTCCAGACAGCAGATACCAGTAACCCCTTGGAAAGCAGAAAGCTCATTCTCCAGATGTTGCAATTGTGAGTTTCTTGTTCCAAACAACATGAAGCATTGACATTTCCCTCAGAATGGGAACACTGCAAGTTTCTTCTGCAAGTACGTTGATTCTTTTAATAAATATATCCAGGTTTTCACCAACTTCCTGGAGTGCTGAAAAGCCAGAAGACTGGGAGTTCTAGTGTCAGAATTTGCTGCTAAAGGGCTTCCAGGGAGCTAGAGACTTCAGGAGCCCTGGGGTAACTGAATTCAAGGCAGTTGGACTGGTGATTTACTGAGCTGTTGGGGAGCCTTGCAAACTTGGCTTGTGAATTTGCTGCTCCTTCAGTTTAGGACTCAGGATTTCTTTATCCCACTGGCCTGCTGGGATGATTGTAGCAGAGCTGTGAGAAAATGTAATTTTCCAATGGAAACCTGCCTGGTTTTCATCAGAATTTTAGCCAAATTAATCAAATTATATGTTTTGATGAACTTTAAATTTTTCTAATGGAAAATATTCCACTGGAAAGGCTACAAGAACCTGTGCATCTTGTTACAGCTCCAGTAGTGGTTACTGGTTGTTTCAGTTTATTTGCTTGGTATGATCTGGATGCTGCAGACATCATGACTGCCATCTGCAATCACAGGAGGGAAATCTTTGACAAAAATCTATAACATGGTTTATGAAATGAACTGTTACTGCAAATCAGAAGAAACATGCCATAAACAGTTTTACTGCATCTCATGTGCAAGTGATTCATTTGCAGTGGAGTTTTTGTTAAATTCATGTAAGGAGATTACAAAAGTCTGTACAAATTCCTGTGTTCCATGGAACTTCCTCACAGTGTTTTTTCTTGCCTTTGTGTGAGCCCTGGTTTCCCATTAATGGACAGGAAAATGATATAAAAAATCATGTTTGCTGGTCGTGTTCTTATATCCCACATTTTAATTCTTGCTTGGAAGCACTGAAGGATGTAGCTCCATATGCAATTGAAATGATGCCCACTAGTTGAGCTCATCTTGAGGGAGGAAGATTGTTGGAAGGGATCTGGAAAGGGAGATGTCTGTGCTGTGGTGACTGCTTTGCAAGGGCTTCCCACAGCTAATAAAAATGTACTGGCAGAGGAATGGAAATCGAGGTGCTTGGATTCATGCCTAGGCAGAGACTTTGGTCAGAGCTGCTGGGAATGGGCTCTGCAGGAATGGAGTCTAAGATGGCGTGGAGTCAGCAGCAGCAGCTGTGGAAACTGGAGCCTGGGGAGAACATGGAAAGTGAAGTGTGCAGGTGTGAGGAGCTCCACAAATTTCACCCAACAACACTCAGTTAATTCTGTACAAACCAGACAAGATTCCAGCTTTGTCTAGACTCTGGAGAGACCTAACATGCAATAAAAAAATTTATCATAAAAATAGAGATGTGTTGTTGAGTATTGGCTGTGCTCAGATGTTCAGTCAGGAGTGATTTTACTCTTCATCCTGGTGTGGACAGCCAGCCCTGCAGAGCATGAAATGCAAAAAAAAAGTTGTACCTTTGCAACAAGAATTGAAATCTACAAAATTAATGAATTTTGACAAATGTTTTAGGAGATGTGATTGCTGGATCACTTGAAGGAGCAGTACAGTGTGCCAGACCAACACTTGACAAAGTCTGTTTTTGGGTGCTGGTTGAGCTTCACATGTAAGGTGTCAGGTTGTGGTTGTGTCTGTAGGTACCACTCACTGGTGACCAGTGCATAAGGAGGAAAAGATGGGGACTCGTCATGTTGTTCTAGTCACTGTTTGATGAAGTTAGCTGATTAACAGGGTTCAGATCCTCCAGTCAGTGTTGCGATGTATCGCTTCACTTCCTCATATTTATAAGGCTCTTGTGTCTGGGAATCCATATGACTTGGCCTCCAGTGACTGTATTTTCTGCTCTCTGTGCTTTGGCACACGAAAGGAATCATCCTTCAGTGGTTTTGATCTGCTCCTGAGAATATCCCTGGGTGGTGAATGAGCTTGCAAGTAAACCCCCCCAGGAATACACGGCAGCTGGGCTGAGTTATTACATCCTTGTTGACTTGTAACCTGAAATCTATATCCCACCGAGTCTTGCTGTGCAGCCATCATCTCTTTACCTTGGCATTATTGATTGTATTAAAATGTTCACTTTGTACTCTGCACAGCCAGGTTACTGATTGCTTTTATTCACGTTGCTGCTTGGAAAGGTTATTTATGTGGGACCGTTTCCAACATCTATGCCAATCTGGAAAGCAGGATGTTTTATCTTTAATTATTTATTGAAAATCTTCACCCAAAGTGAGTTGCTCACTGTGACAAAATCCTTGCATGAGGGGGCATCACACCGACTTTATTTCCTTAATCTATTTTGCTGCATCATCTTGAAATTAAGAAAACATCAAACCTAAAATGGTTTATCTGGTTACTTATGCGAAGACCGCTGTTCTTAACGAGTGATGAGTCAGTCAGGTTTCTGGAAGAGCATTTTTCCACCATGGTAAATGTACTTGCAGGGTTTTGCTGTCCCATCTGTAAGTGCAGATGTAATTTTATGTATGAGAACCGCACACCTATTGCTTTAAATTTTCCTTTTGTGTCTTCAAATCACAGCAACAAAGTCCTCCACCGTGCCGACCGTTTCCTTTTCTGGATTGTCGCTAGAACATGGATTTTACCCTGTAATTATATCACCAGGATTTTGATGTTGGAATTGCAGTATCAGACCTGAGAATATCCTGTTGAGTCACTTTGCAGGAAGCTTTGGCATTCACACCCAAAATTGTCTTCTTTCACACCAAGCTGTTTCATCAAACAGGACTTACTAGGATTTCCTCTAGCCACTTCCCATAGGGACCAGTTTGGCCCATGCTCCTTACTGTCTGTAGGGTTATGGAAGACTGTGGGGCCACCTAACATGAGGAAATGTCCTCTGTAAATGAAAGTTGAGTCTTTACAGCTCTTGGAGAGGTTTCTGCAGTGAGATACAAATCCTTTCCCACTAAGGACACAATTCTCTCCCTGTACTGGGTACTGGGAAGGCCTCCCCTTGAGTACTGGGGCAGTTCAGGGCCACTCCAAGAAAGAGACTGGAGGGCTGGAGCGGGTCCAGAGGAGCAACAAGGATGGGGAAGGGACTGGAGGAGAAGTCTGATGAAGAGAGGCTGGGGGAGCTGGGGATGTTTAGCCTGGAGAACAGAAGACTCAGGGGGGACCTCCTCCCTCTCTACAACTCCCTGAAGGGAGGTTGTAGTCAGGTTGGGGTCGGGCTCTTCTTCCAGGCACCCAGCACCAGGACGAGAGGGCAGGGCCTGAAGCTGCCAGGGGAGGGTTAGGTTGGATGTTAGGAACCCTTCCTCGTGGAAAGGGTGATCATATGCTAGAATGGACTGCCCAGGGCAGTGGTGGAGTCCTCATCCCTGGAGGCATTTAAGGATGGACTGGCTGTGGCCCTTGTTGCCCTGGTCTGGCTGATGTGGTGATGCTGGGTTATAGGCTGGGCTGGATGAGCTCAGGGGGATTTTCCAGACTCAATAATTCTGTGATTCTGTAATCTGAAGCTCTAACCAAGCAGCAATAGGGCTCCCAGAGCAGGTCTTTTACTGGCTTCCAAAGCATCTGGGTGCACATGGGGTGGCATCAGGTCCCCGGCTGTGCAGGCTGACACTGTTCTTTGGCTTCAGCTGCTGGATCAGCTGCTCTGACTGTGCTCCAAGGATGAGGAAACTGCCACAGTTGAAGAGAGGTTCATTTCAGTCTCCAAAGTTTAGCTTTTTTATGTCTTTTTGTTTTCTGCCAATGTTGCTGAAAGAAAATTGAGGGGGGGAGGGAATAAATATTTCGGTCTATTTTCAATTGATTGGTCTATTTTCACTGTACCCTCTATGCATAAATAAATGCTTTTTCAGTGTGGTTTTTCATAGTAGTTTAATTTCAAACCAAGTAAGGAAAAGATTTGGTGATGCAGTGACCAATTATCCTCACAAAAATGGCTGCCTATGGTTCACAGACTCCAATCTAGTTTTAGTTTTAGTTTTAAAAAATTTCAGGTATGGGTCAATTGGGGTTCTGTAGGTTTTTTTGATTTGTTTGCGGTGTTTTATTGTGGTTTGTTTGGTTTTTTTTTCAGATAAGCCTCCCATACTTAATTTTCCCATGCATAACTGTCATCCCTTGTTTTCAATGGCCAAGCAAGAATTGTTTCAAAACCATGTCTGGGCACCGAACATTAGAACCAGAGAGCTTGCTCAGACTTGGAACCATTTATGCTGTTTGCGTCCTCATCATAGCCAATATTTGCCATTGAAAAATCGTATCTTAAACAACCGAATCATGAGTCCCAGGTAGTGCTTTCTTACAGCTTCATGACAGCTGAAAGGCAGAAGTCGGGGGTGTGAACCCGGAGCAGATCCTAGCCTAGAATTTCTGCTTCATTTCCATACTCTGCATAACCAAATCCATAACGTGAGCCTCGGGAGTCAGGCTCAAGGGCCTCTTGATTAAGAATTAAATTACAGGTATGATTTACTAAATTTGTGCTTGGGGAAAGAAGGATTTTGATGATGATGTGATTGGTAAACTCTGCATTTCCTCAGCAACATATTAAAATTAATGGGAAGAGCATAACCACACATGCAAAACACTTCACAAAGCGCAGGAAATATCTTGTCTTGTAAACTGAGCTGCGTAACCAAAACCCTGCGTCTCTAACTCCTTTACCTAAGTAACCTGGGGAGAAAAGCTGGTCCCTACTCTTTTCAGGCTGATGTTTCTTCTGCTGTTGAAGTCAGAAGAGCTCTCACACCAGCTCCTTTATTAGAATGTTTTCACAAAGTTTTCACATGATTATTTTAAAGCACTGAAATGTGGAACCATTTGAAAGCCTTTTTTTTAATGGTTCAGTGTTCTGAGTAGGCTAAGTTGAACATCTTTAAGATTTATTTCGGAATTGCTTGCAGTGATGCTTGTTGATGTTCCTTCTTGTACGAGTTTGGCATAGAGGGTTCCTTAACCATGTTCTAGGCTTCGAGATGCTGTTGCATGCAAAAAGCACATGAGAATGAGGTCTGGAAGGAGAAGTAATGTAGTTACTGCTATGACAGATGCAGAGAAATGGTAGTCTGTACTATGCTGGTTCATGGGCTGCAGAGTCTTGGTTGAAGAGCTTCTCTGTTTTTCCCCTCTCTTTGTATCTGTGAATCACATGTGGCTCATAGCGTTCATGGATATGGCAGCATTGCTGCTTCATGTGATGCAAAATAATCCACCTCATCCCATGCTGCTGTAAATCTCCAGTGTGTGTGACCAGTCTGCAGCGCAAAGCTGTGCTCTGCCATTGCTTGGCTGCCTAAGGCAGGTGTGTTAGGCCAAATGTGCCACATGAGGCCAGGTCGGATGGGGCTTTGACCAATGTGGTTTGGTGGGAGATGTCCCTGCCCATGGCAGGGGGTTGGAAGTAGATCAATTTTTAAGGTCTCTTCCACCCCAGACCTGTGCTGTAAAATAATTGGGTACTTCCTCTCCATGGATGTAGATATTTAGGAATTTAGTGTCTGTGAGTAGGAGAAAGTAGATGGGAATGGCCAGGGTCAAGTTTTCAAGTGCTCTGAGATCACATCAATTACTCTAATCCAGGAAAGGCTCTTTGCTTGCAGCACCAAGGGGCACTGCAGCTGCCAGGGTTTGAGTGAGTGGTAGCAGTTGCTCCCACTCGATCCATCTGTTGTATTTTATTGGGATTAAAGATCACTCTGTTTTTCTAAAGCCCCTCATTGGCAGTCAGTGCAACTTTGGAGCTTTCGACCAAGAGCTCTGAGAGCTGAGTATCTTTTTTATAATGGAAAAAGGGCTCAATTTACCTGCAGTTTATGCTGTGGCTCCCTCACCTGCAGACCCAGGTTCATTAAGGAGAGAGCTCTCACTCGTATCACAAGAACAGAGAGACATGAAAGGCTGCTTTCTTCTAGCATGCAACAAAGCACATAATTAAAATAAACAAAATAGAATTAA
Organism: Phoeniculus purpureus; assembly: GCA_028565055.1. Taxonomy (NCBI): domain Eukaryota; kingdom Metazoa; phylum Chordata; class Aves; order Bucerotiformes; family Phoeniculidae; genus Phoeniculus; species Phoeniculus purpureus. The sequence goes on from JAOXOE010072315.1 coordinate 11,583, forward strand.
CCAGAAGGTCTTGCTGGTGTCGTTTTCAAAGCCATGAAGGGATTTTGGAGTCTCTAAGATCTAATCTGTTTATGTTTCAGTAAGGCATTAGCTACAGAGCCACATGGGAAATTATTAGTTAAGCTGGAAATTGGTACAAGGAACCAGTTAGAAAACAACTCCATTTTGTGGTGTAAAGGGAGCTGTTGGGCTGGGGTGGAGATGAAGGTGGAATTGCCTCCCCCCAAACAGTGGGGGACTAACAGTAATTACAACAGGAACGAGGAAGTAACTGACATCCCTGGTGCTGGGGTGCTAGGGAGCTTCATCAAACAGGACAAAGGAAGGGAACATCACACTGGAAGCAGAGGGAGGCCTTAGGAACTGAGATCAGAGACGGTGAAATGTATTAGAATCAAATTCCAGCAAGTGTTTAGGGACTAGAAATAAGGATTTCACTTACACGGGGGCTCTTGAAATTTGAAAATATCTGAAGAGGAATCCTCGAGCAATTCTGTAGACCATCCAGCAGGTCATTGGCAGTCGAACCATGGTGGCTTTTTACTGCTGTTGTACGGGACACAAGTGGGACTGTGGCTGGAATACTGGGTGTGGTCACCTGTGTTCGGGAAAAATGACTTAATACAGGAGCAGCTACAGAGGATAGAGCTGCAGAGAAAACTGCCGGGTGGATCAGGGAGCTTGACTTGAGAGATGAAGCTGGAGGACTGGGCTTGTTCTGCCTTGATCATAGATCCTTGTCAGGAGTGGAGGCTGGAGAAAAGGGTCTCAGATAACAGTGGTGCACAATGAGGGCAGACAGGTTTGCACTTCTTTTAGGAAGAGGTTTCTAGCATTTTAGGGCTGTTTAGAAGTTTTGTAATTATATGCTGGTGCGAGAGTTGATGGCAAAGTAGGTGCGTGCTTCGACATCACCTGTGTTGTTTAGGAACCCATCTTTAAGATGGAATTGTCTGTTCCAATGGCTGGTGGATCTCTGCAGCCCAAGAGAACACTCTTCTTTCTGCGTTGATAAGTTGAAACGTGCCTGGCCTCGGTGAGACTTTTGGGGAATGGGTATATCTGTGCATGTACAAGGATGTTTGGGGTATTTTTTCAGTGGTAAATATTTTAACTTCAGGGCTTACAGTTAGCTGCAGGTCTGTCGCTCCCAGGTACTTAGGCTTAAGCTGTGGCTATAATGAAATTTCTTCTTAATTCTGCTCCACAGCGTTTGATACTGAGACACAGCAGCTCGGGGAAAGAGCAACTAAAGAGCACTAATTAAGACTCCGAGTTCTTTCAATAAACTTGTGTTGCAATGAACAAATTAACTGACGAGGGGAAAAGACCATATTGCCCCCAAGGGAATGTGCTGACACAGAGATAACTCTAAGTAGTTCAGCAGTCTTTTGATTTGGAGGAAACTCTGAAATATGAGCCTGGCTCGATAACATTTACATCTGACGTGTCAGAAGGAATAGCACAAAAATGTCATCACGTTAGAAAACATAAAAAGAAACCCAGCTCTGGGAAATGCATGAGGGAAACCAGCAGAGAGCTTAATCAGTTCTTGGTGACGCTGGCTGCCTCAGCAGCAGTGTAGGGTGACAGCGGGGTTTGCTGTCGGGGTACAGAACACAGACAGAGGTAGACTCAGACACCCCCAGTTTTACTACCTGTTTTAAAACAAACTGCTTTTGTGAGTGGGTCTAGAGGAGCAGTGAGGCTGGGAGACTGGAAGGAAAATCTGATGAGGAGAGGCTGAGGGAGATGGGAATGTTTAGCCTGAAGAAGAGGAGACTCAGGGAGGACCTTCTCCTCCTCTACAACTTCCTGAAGGGAGGTTGCGGTCAGGTGGGGGTCGAGCTCTTCTCCCAGGCAACCAGCACCAGGATGAGAGGGCAGGGCCTGAAGGTGCCAAGGGAGGGCTAGTTTGGGTGTTAGGAAGCCATTCCTCACAGAAAGGGTGATCAGACACTGGACTGGACTGCCCAGGGCAGTGGTGGAGTCCCCGTCCCTGGAGGTGTTTAAGGCCAGACTGGCTATTGCCCTTGTTGCCCTGGTCTGGCTAATGTAATGATATTAGGTCATGGGCTGGGCTGATGAGTTCAGCACTCTTTTCCAGCCTGAGTAATTGTGTGATTCTGTTTTTTCCTGTGGAGATGCCATGCTGCAGAAGAAGAAGAGGACCTGCATTTCCCTGAAGCCACAGCAGATGTTAAACTTGGGCAGTTCTGTGTTGATAGCAGAAGCAAGAGGCATTTGTGAAAGGTTTCTCTCCAGTGCATTCGATTGGTTGGTTTTTAAAAATATTTCAAAAGATGTAACATGCTGTCAGATGGATGCTGTCAGAAAGCACATGCTCATGGTTCTGATTTCTGACTCAACTTGGTGCAATGTCATAGGCATCTCCTGGTAAGACCAGACAAGCTGGCAAAGACATGCTGGGAAAGGACAAACTTCTCTGGATTGATTTTGATTCTTTGGAAAACATCTTCAACACTGAATCACAGAATCACAGAACATTAGGGATTGGAAGGGACCTCAAAAGATCATCTAGTCCAACCCCCTGCCACAGCAGGATTACCTAGACCAGGTTCAAGAAGTTTTTCCTGATGTCCCACCTAAATCTACCCTTTTCCAGCTTCCAGCCACGACCCCTCACCCTTTTGTCCCCCTATTCCTTCTCTTGCAGGAGAAAAGACGTTCCCCCAGGTTCTGCTGAGCACAGCCTGTAGAGGGAAGCAAGAGAAGAATTCCGTGGTGGGCCTCTTAGTTTCTCTTCTGTTTGTTCCCTCTCCAGCCTTAATTTGAAGGAAAATCTGAACAACTCTGAAAGTGATTCTTTCTCCTGGTGTCGCCTGTAGTTGTGAGAGCTGGCACAACATCCACCCACTGAATATAGTCTGTTGGAGGAGGACTCGCAGTGCAAGGAACGTCTTTGGGCTTGCCTGTGCCCAGCTGCAGTGAGGGCACCTCCTCACAGAGCTGACTTCATCCCCTGAAGTTACCAACACCCTGTGGATCACCTGCCCCTGCTTCGTTCGTGCTTGCCACAGCAGGCACTGATGCACCAAGCCGCAGGGCTGGCCTGCAGCACCTCCAGAAGCCAGGAGGACACGGTCAGAACAGGTTCTTTAGGCAGTGCCAACTAACCAACCAAGTGGCAGGGTCAAGGGGAAGCACACTGGTGCCCTGGCTGTCTCCATGTGACATGCATGGTGGTGTGCTGGTCATCCTGCCACGCAGAACATGTTGCCCACAATGATCCAGGAGACTTCACATAGGATCACAGAATCATCAAGGTTGGAAAAGACCTTCAAGATCATCGAGTCCAACCATCTGTCCTACGTCCTCTAACCACCAAACCAGCTCCTGAAACACCACATCTGCCCATTTGTTGAGCCCCTCCAGGAACGGTGCCTCCACCCCCTCCCTGGGCAGCCTGTTCCAAGGTCACCCCACTCTTTCTTGGAAGAAGTGTCTCCTAAGATCCAACCTGAACCTCCCCTGGCACAACCTGACCCCATTTTCTCTTGTGCTATCGCTAGTCCCTAGGGAGAAGAGGTCACCACCCACCTCACCACAACCTCCCTGCAGGCAGTTGTGGAGCTGTAGAGGATCTCTACAGGGATCAGAAGACTGGAAGACTGGCAGTCAGAAGCCTGTTGGGTGCCCACACTCTCATCACTACCTCACCGTAGGTGTCTGGGGTGAAGGGCTCAGCACCAAGAGACTGAAATGTTGCTCAGCCTTTCTGAAAAGGAAGGTGCAGACGATTCACAAAGGACCAGGTGTCTCTGGCCGGCAGTTTAGCAGCCCCTGGGGTGCTCTTCCTCATCGTGAAGGCAGGACTGCCCAGAAGCCCAGACGACAAGGCGCACTTCGCGGCGCTTTGCCAGTATCGCAGCCCGTGAGGTTCCACATCAACACGAGCAGGAACTTCTTCACCGCGAGGGTGAGCGAGCGCTGGAAGGGGCTGCCCAGGGGGGTTGTGGAGTCTCCTTCTCTGTTCCTGCTACCCCATGGCGACCTCTTGGCGCCAGGCGAGCAGCCCTGCCGGTGCGCGCCGGGCAGCTACGTGTCTCTGCTCTCTCTCCCTGCGAAAGGCGGGTGCCAGCTCTGCTGGGCTCCCAGTAACGAACTTCTGGTGCCAGGCGTTCAGGATCCCTCGCTGGCCCCGCACGACGCCTCTCCTCGTGCATCGCACTTGGAGAACAAAGCCCGGGCTGTTTCGCCGCAGGATTTAACCACCTGTTGGAACCCTCTGGTGATCTAATCTCGTGTTTTAATTAAAAGCCTCTCTGCTCGGCTCGCAGGCTTTTCTCTTCCCTGCGCCCGATGCCACCTGCTTCGCTGGCAGGGCTGCCCCCACGTGCCAGCTACCTCTTCAGGTCTTGTCAAACCCAACGCTGCCCGCCCCAACGGCGTCCAAACCCGGACCCGGCGCGGCCAAGGGTGGCACTGAGTGGCTCTGAGAGAGCGGCGACCCCCGCGGCAGCTTGCACGGTGTCTGCGGCTCTTCCAGCCTGCTGAGCTCCATCCGAAGCAGAAACAAGCTGCCTCTGGGGAAGGAAATGGGACCCTGCTCTGTGAGCACCCCGGGAACTGTTCCAGATGCCAGGAGATGGTTGTTAGTGGAGTTAAACCTGGTTTCAAGCACTGACATGAATCCGTCTGTCTTGTAATTAAAACATGGAACTATGGAATCATAGAAAGATTGAGGAGAAGAACCTCCCTCGATCTGCTAATTACCCCCTTTCTGATCCACCCCACGATGCCCTCGGCCCTCTTGGCCACAAGGGCACACTGCTGGCTCATGGTTATCCTGCTGGCCACCAGGACCCCCAGGTGCCTTTCTCCTACACTGCTCTCCAACAGGTCAGTCCACAACCTATACTGGTAGCTGGGTTTGTTCTTGCCCACGTTAATCTTGATCAATATGTGAAGGGTGGGTGCCAGGAGGATGGAGCCAGGCTCTGCTCAGTGGCATCTAGTGCTAGGACAAGGGGCAATGGGTGTCAGCGGGAACACAGGAGGTTTCACATCAATATGAGAAGGAACTTCTTCCCAGTGAGGGTGACAGAGCACTGGAAGGGGCTGCCCAGGGGGGTTGTGGAGTCTCCTTCTCTGGAGATGTTTAAAACCCACCTGGACGTGTTCCTGTGCAACTGGATCTAGATGATCCTGCTGTGGCAGGGGGACTGGACTGGATGATCTCTCAAGGTGCCTTCCAATCCCTGATGTTCTGCGATTCTGTGATTCAGGAAGCAGTGACCTCCACCAGCACACGCATGAGGGTGCACAGAGAGTCCAAGTGTGTAAACACCAGCACGTCCCAGCTCTGGGCCACTGACGAGCTGCCTTCATTCTGCAGAAACCACAGAAGATCCTTCCCGACCTCGTGGTGCAGAAGACATTGGTTTGCACTCAACGTCACTGCGTGCAAAGGGTTAATCTACTGATGCTTTTCATTTTGGCTCTGGGCTTCAGCGGAGGCTTGCGTGCAGTCTGGCAGCCCAGCCATGCTATGGGGTTTGCACCAGCTCACAACGAAGCGGTGAGTAAACACGAGGTTTTTTTGGTTAGGGTTTTCCTAGGTGATTAAATAATCTGCTAAATAGCTCTAAGAATGAAGCTGCCTCAAATCCCCGAGGTAGTAGGGAATGAACTACTCACACTCTGAAGACACGGGCGGAATTCAAAATCAACGAGAGGCAACGTAAGGTATTTAACAACGCAAATAAAATTGGATTAAACCCCCCTCACGGTGTAGACGGAACCTGCCCGGACTGGCAGCAGCTGCCTTAGCTGCAACAGCAGCTGCAGCAGCTCCTCTGGGGTGCTCCACGCTCCCTGCTCCACCAGAGAAGGTTGCAAAGGGTGCACCAGCCCTTCAGCATCTCCAGCTGCAACCCCCGACCCTGCCCCAGAGGGGTGTTTTGTGGACTTACCCAGAGAACAGGGAGGCAGGAGCACCACAGGTTTGGTTGGGAGAGGGGAGTTTTGGGGTGAGTTGGTCTGGAGGACCATCTGATGACCTAAGGAGTTGGCAGAAGCTTAGGTTAGGGCTTTCCAAGCTTTTGCAGAGTGGGAGCCGCCTCCTGAGCCCTGGAGTTGATGCCTGCTGGAGCTGCCTGCTTACACGCAGGTGGGGCAGCTCAGCTTGACCTCTGTCCTTGGGCAGGAACCGCAGCCCAGACCAGTATGAGAAGGGAACTGGCCCTTTGTGAAGGCTGCAAGTGCAGCTGATGGGGCTGGGCAATCAAGAGTGGGGCCAGACCTTCACCCCAGCCCCAGCACAGCTGGGCATGAGGCAGGGGGAGTGCAGAGCTGCTGGAGGAAGGGCTCTGGAAAGCCATCCCTCCCGAGCTGCTCGAGGAAATTCATATTTCATGTTCTGCTCCTTCTCTGCCCACGGAGTTCTTTCTCATGGTGGTGCGTAGGTGTATGCGAGGGATTTATCCTTTCCCCACTGAATCACTTCAGCACAACATCTTTTCAACCCTTCTGTACAGCAGAAAAGAGTCTCATGGCATTTCTCCTCGCTTTAATGCTTCAGGAGACAGCCAGTGAGCTCCACAGCACAACCTCTCACAGCCCCGGTGGAAGCAGGCCTGAGGGAGAAAACCCCCCATCACCAGCAGCTAGCACCCCCAAACTGCAGCTCCACCCACCTGCAGTCAATAGGAAGGTGCCAGGGATTGTTTCACAGACTCACAGAACACTAGGGACTGGAAGGGACCTCAAAAGATCGTCTAGTCCAATCCCACTGCCAGAATCACCTAGACCAAATCACACAGGAACATGTCCAGGTGGGTTTTAAACGTCTCCAGAGAAGAAGAGTCCACAATCCCCCTAGTCAGCCCCTTCCAGTGCTCTGTCACCCTCACCATGAAGAAGTTCCTTCTGGTATTTATATGGAACCTCCTGTGTTTCAGCTCGCACCCATTGCCCCTTGTCCTATCATTAGATGACACTGAGCAGAGCCTGGCTCCATCCTCCTGACACCCACCTTTTACACTTTAGGCAGAATCTGTGTCCTCCTGAGGAAGCTGCCCCTCCTGCCCTTGTGGACAGAGCTGATCCTGCCTGGGGAGCAAAAGGGATGGTGGAAGAGTCCCTGTTGCTTCTCAGAGGAAATGGTATGCTACAGGAATACTGAACCTTGCAGAACAGCTACCTGGTAAGTGGCCAATTGCCACAGGTTTTAAAGAAGCAGAAGACACCCCAAGGGACCAAACCATATTCAGCACCAGGTGTTCTGATACAGTCTGATAGGCCAGTTGGCCAAGTTATACTGTGGCACAGCCCACAGAAAGTGATGTCATAAGAAAAGATCCATATCCATCCCATCTATGAAACACCTCCAAAAGGAGTAGTAGGTATCTCACAGACACGAAACCCACGAGACATTAACTGCCCTATATCCTGCTGTCCTCAACTTCTTCCCTCTCTTGGAACCACAGAATCGTCAATGTTGGAAAAGACTTTCAAGATCATTAAGTCCAAATTAAGAAGGAAATTGAGGTGCTGGAGTGGGGCCAGAGAAGGGCATTGAGGCTGAGGAGAGGTCTGGCAAACAGACCTGTGGAGGGCGGCTGAGGAAACTGAAGGCTGATGGAACTGGAGGGAGGATGCTGAGAAGAGACGTTATTGCTCTCTACAGCTACCTGAAAGGAGGTTGTAGTGAGGCTGGTGTTGGTGTCTTCTCCTAAATTACTAATGGCCTCAAGTTGCATCAGGGGAGGTTTAGATTGGCTATCAGGAAGAAGACCTTTACTGAGAGTGGTTGGGCACTGGAACAGGCTGCCCAGGGAGGTGGTGGAGCCACCATCCCTGGAGACATTTGAAAAATGCGTAGATAGAGCACTTGAGGCCATGGTCTAGGTGTTAGGGAAATGTTGGGATGAGGGCTGGACCTGATGATCCTGGATGTCCTTTCCAGCCACGATGATTCTGTGATTTTGAATGAGGCAGGTTGAAGGCAACCACACTCGCCCTCAGAAAAGTCAAATTTATCAACTGCTAGGAATTTCTGAAGCCCTTGGTTGTAATAAAATAGGTTATAGAGTATCTCGGCCAGCTTTCTTTGCCAGGGACAGTATGAAACCTCACTATTGCAGCAGCATCATCAGCCGCAAGTGTTTTAGTTTTGTAACTCAAACACTCTGCCCACAGGATAGGGCAGTGAGTTCAGGGCTCATCACCCTCCTGACCTTCATTTCTGGCCATGACTTTCACTGCAAGGGCTTTGACTAACAAGCAGCCATTGAATCTCAGCAGTGATTGTGGACATACCCCGTGTGAGACAAAGACATTTTGTGCTCCTTGTATCATCCCGCTCAGTGGGTGAGCGACCTGTATCGCAAGGGAAAAAAGTAGAGGAAGTCTGTGCATCACAGATCTAGAGACCATTCCACCCATCACCTGGGCATCTTGACCTGACTGTGTACAGTGCTTGTACCACTGTGGAATAATAACTACCCCAACGTGCCCCTGAGGTGGGACTTGTCAACACACAGCTCTTCACTGAGCCAAGCAGAACCCTGACTTCTAAAAGATTCATCTTGCAGTAGTTTTTACACAGTTCCCTCGACTCCAGGAGACGGCAATTTGAGATGAGCAGACACATCTTAGGGAATAACCTTTAAGCTCTACACCACTTTGTTTGAAACCCTGTTCTGCTGTTTATTCCAATTCAAAAATGCCACCTCTGCCTCAGTGTTTATCTATCTTAGAATCATAGAATCATTAGGGAAAAACTGCCACAAGAGTCGCTGTAAAAAGTTTTCACCTTCTTTACCACCTCTGATTTGTCGCTGTATTGAGTCAGGAGCCGATGCTATTAGCCTCAAGGTGTGTGCCACACTGTTTGGAGCCACAGCCGAAAAGCAAATTCCCCTTTGGGAAGCAAGTGCAGAAAGGGCTGCATCTCTCTCACCACAGAAAGCACCAGAGGGTGGGTTTGAATTATCAGAAGCAGCTGATTAAAATGAAAAACTGGTGGTAAATGTTTATGTCTCTTTTTGCAACACAACCTCACAGGTGCATAAGAAGCCTGAAGCTTCAGGCAGTGCTGATGTCTGCTGCTGTGCCCTTCTTCGCAGGAGCTGCCCCGCTCGGTCAGTGAATGCAGCGTGCTGAATCATCAGGCTTTTAGGTGCATTCTCTGGAGTGGGGTTTATTAATCACGGAGCTTCCCTGCTGCACAGCAATCCCGAGGAAAGCTCCTTTCAAGCCTCTGCGACGAGCAGCTGCTTTGGATGTTCCCAACTCAGCGTGAAAACTGGTTACAGAGTGGGGGATTTTAAACTCACGGGGCGGTAAGCCCGTCCTGCCTGTGACCCAACCCATCGCGGAGCCAACCAACAACTCTTCCACGTCGACCAAACAAACAAGGAACACGCTTCCCGGTCCGAAACCCCGCAAGTGCGAACGGCTCCTGCTCATCGCAACGCTGCTGCGGCTCTGCTGGCTGCACCGCCACGGGACACGCACACTCTGTCCGGACACTCTTTCAGCAGCATCAGCGGCGGGGAAGGGGGAGCGGATCGGCCGGCGAAGCCCCGCGCAGCTCCCGGCCCGTCCCCACCCCCGCCGCTGGATCCGTTCGCCGCGCAAACACCGCGCTGCCGCTCCCCTCACCTGCTTCGCTGCTGCTGCCGCCGCTTTTCCTTTCTCCCGCCCGCCCCGCGGCCAGCCCGGCTTTGTCCGCCCGCCCCGCTCCGCTCCGCCCAGCGCGGGAGGTGCCACGGGAGCCCCGGACCCCCCCGGCCCTGCCCGGGGATCGCTGCCCGACCGCGGGGAGCCTCCCACCCACGCTCGGCTGCGTCAGTATTATTATTATTTATTATTAAGTTAATTTTATTTGGTTTTTATTGTTATAGTTTATTCTTCTTTGTTGTCTTCTTTTCTCCTTTTAATTTTTTCTTCCTTTTCCTTGTCCCCTTTTTTTAACTTATTTCTTCTTTTTATGTATTTTTTTACTTTTTTTACTTATTTCTTTTTACTTTTTTAAACTTATTTTTAAACTTTTTTTATTTATTTCTTTTAATTATTTAAAAAATCTATTTCTTTTTTACTTCTTTTAATTATTTAAAAAAATCTATTTTTTTCTTATTTCTTTTTTATTTTCCCTTTTTCCGTTTCTTTTTCCCTTATCGTTTTTTCCCCTTTCTCCCCTCCCTTTTTTTCTTCTTTGGTTTTGTTTCCTCTTTTGTTTTTTTTTTTCTTCTTCTTTCTTTTTTTCTTTCTCTTTTCTCCCTTCCCCTTTGACGTAAAGATAAGCTCCACACCCGCTTCCTCCCGCCCCCTCCGTCAGCTCCCATGGGAGCAGAGACAGCCCCGGGGGCAGCGAGACCTTCCTCGGGCATCGGCCCCGCGGCTTCCGCGCAGGCAGTCCCCGGGCACCTGCCTGGGCAACGGCAGGAGGTGCCGATTCCCACAGGCTCTCACAAACCCTCCTGCCCCACAATCATCCCACCTGCTCTAGCGAGCCGAGCCAGCCGGGGAGGCTGACAGAGCCCCTATCTTTAGTTTTTGCTTCGCAGATGGACCCTTAGTCAAGTCCTGCCCACGCCGAGTCTAGTGTTTCATGTTCTAAGCTCTGTGTCATGTAGCCATAAAAGCTGGAGGGAGTCGATCACTGTGTAGGCTGGTTTTTTCCCTGTTTGTGTAATGGAAACTATCAACCAGGGCTTGGAGAAAATGAGAAGCAATGCAGAGCCTTCCCTTCCTCTTTATCCAACCTGGTATTTCCCCCTGGGCATTGCACAAGGGCACATTTAATGAAGACAAAATTAAAAATGGGGGAGGAAAGACCCCAAAGCTATGAAATAAATAGCATCAATTTGCTGTGATCCCGTTTAAAATAAGGAGGAGAAGCATCGTGCATGTTAGAGGAAATCGTGCTATTCCCTTCTGCCTGAAGGAGCAAGGCTGAGACTAAGCTGCTTCTCCAGTGTTTGTGGGACCTCTCCTGCTGTATCCCATGTCCCTAGAGATGCACAGATCCCATACTGAATCAGTCCAGCAGCTCTGCTGTCACTGTTAACCAAATATGAATGTTCTCTGGTCATGCAATGGGTGTCAGCTGGAACAGAGGAGGTTCCACATCAATCTGAGAAGGAACTTCTTCACGGTGAGGGTGACAGAGCACTGGAAGGGGCTGCCCAGGGAGATTGTGGAGTCTCCTTCTCTGGAAACATTTAAAACCCACCTGGACATGTTCCTGTGTGACTGGATCTAGGTGATCCTGCTGTGGTGGGGGGATTGGACTAGACAATCTTTCGAGGTCCCTTCCAATCCCTAATGTTCTGTGATTCTGTGAGGTGGAGTGGCCACAGAACCCTGCCTCTCAAAGCCAAGGGCATTTCCCAGCTTTTTCAGTAGTGTCTGAAACATCTTGAATTTCTTCCTGATCCTGCTACTTCACGTCACAATGTTAAGACACTTATTTTTGTGCCTAAGAACAATTTGAGGATTTTACAGCACCTGCAGAGTGCATTTAGCCAAGTCTGATGATCAAAAGATAGACTATTTTTGTGTGGTCTCTGCGGCTCCACACAGCAGTGTCTGACATCCTGGGGCTGATTTTGTCATCAGTGTGTGCCTGAGCAGTGCAGGAGTAGTTATCTCCACTGTGCAGAAGGGAGGCTGCAGGGCAGAGAGGCAGAACCAGACTGGAGAACTTCCCCTTGTCTTCAAGCACATCCAGTCTAGATGCTGACTCAGGAGACCTGTGGTCTGGAGATTTCACAGAATCACAGAACATTAGGGATTGGAAGGGACCTTGAAAGATCATCCAGTCCAATCCCCCTGCTAGAGCAGGACCACCTAGACCCAGTCACTGCTGGCTGGTCCCTCTCTCTCTTGCTTGAGGGTCCAGGTCACAGGTGTATTTGGTCTCAGTTATGAGCAGGTGCTTCTGTGCCTATCACCACTGGTCACAGTGGGCAGTTGGCTCACCCTTCATGCCTGTGATCTCCTAGGCCAGAACAGCCCAGTCTGATGGGTGTCACTTCCCAGAGCCTTCAGGTACCGAATGTCCCGAACTGACAACTTTGAAAACTAGAGACACTCACGTGGAGGTCCATGGAAGGGCTGGGCTGGGGATTTCTCAATCAGCTACAGTAACACGGAGACCCCCCTCTCTGTAGAATTCCCGATGTGTCTCCTTCCCTCCAACACTTTCTGTTTAGAAGGGGGAAAAGCAGTTGCAGAATCACACAACATTAGGGATTGGAAGGGACTTCCAAAGATCATCTAGTCCAATGCCCTTGCCACAGCAGGATCCCCTAGATCCAGTTACACAAGAACATGTCCAGGCAGGTTTTAAATGTCTCCAGAGAAGGAGACTCAGTTGAAGGCTCTAAGTTGACAAAGGGCAAAGCAACAAGCTTGGGTCCTGGCTTTGCGGCTAGCACAGTAGGAGAATGGTCCAGTGAGAGCTGTGGCACAGTCACGGCTGCCCTGGTGCAGGAAAGGCTGGGCTGCCCAACAACGTGCCCTGCAGAGCCTTAGGGAAGTGCATCCATCTTCAGCCACAATTTCCACAAACATTGACTTTTAGTTCCTGAAGAGCTCTTTTTATGTGGCGTTGAGTTGCTGGTGGAAGAGTTGCAGTTCGGGTACGTATGATTTATTACCACAGGCTTTTTCCTGGAACCCTTTGACCTTGCAACCTCCTTGATGTTAATCCAGTGCAGGGTGATGGCTGAGGAGGGAATATGGCCCTTTCACTTTCATTCTTCATAGCTGTAATTAATTATCTCCATCATCTTCATCAGTGAGTGCGGTTAAAGGAGGAACAAAGGGGACATCAATCTCTCTAATGCAGAACTGATTTAAATGCTCTTCTGTCATCATTTGGACCTTGCCCATTACATAAACCCACAGTAGCAGCAGTGGCTGAGTCTGCTGGAAAAGACACACACTACAGCGTCCATTAGGGTACATCCAGCTGAGTGCAAACTGTATCATAGAATCACAGAACATTAGGGATTGGAAAGGACCTCCAAAGATCATCCATTCCAGTCCCCCTGCCAGAGCAGCATCACCTAGACCAAGTCGCACAGGAACACACCCAGGCAGGTTTTAAACCTCTGCAGAGAAGGAGACCCCACAACCCTCCTGGGCAGCCCCTTCTAGTGCTGTCACCCTCACCGGGAAGAAGTTCCTTCTCATATTGATGTGGAACCTCCTGTGTTCCAGCTTAGATAAAGTCACACAGGAACACGTCCAGGTGGGTTTTAAATGTCTGCAGAGGAGGAAACTCCACAACCTCTCTGGGCAGCTGTAGCAGAGCCGCTTGCAGACACTTCTCTCTTTCTTCATTTACTACTACATTAACTGCAGGGAGAGATTCCTGAATAATGACTTCTTTTCACAGCAGCTAAAATGAGCTAAATTAACAGACCCTGTTATAACAGATACTTACAGAACCCATGAAAGCTGAATTTGTCTCAGGATAAGTAGTAGCACTTCCTAAAAGTCACAAACAGGCTAAGAAGCCGTTTCATAAAACGCAAGTGTTTGGGTTTTCTTCCATCTTAGCTGAAGTAAAGCTTTTCAGTCTTCATGTTTTTCCTTCCCTGCCCAGCCATCCTCCCACACCACCAACTACTGCGTTTGGTCACACTTTACAGCCTGATGCGCAGAAACGTCTGAGGGAAGGCTCAGAAGACCAGCATCTCTTACTGGTGCTGACATCTCTGCTTGCTTTGTTGATGTGTTTATTTATCGTTTATCTTTCAACCCCAGTGCTCCCGATGTGCCTGGAGCTCTGGCCTCAGACCCCTTCCCACTCTGAAGGCATTATGCAGTGGACAAGAGGTGACTTTGCCCAACACCCACAAAAAAATAATGCAAACCCCAATAATAAGGTAAATTACTGAGTCTGGCTTAGCATAGAGTCCACCCTGCCACTGTAAGGGTACAATCTTACGCAGGACACGGCACGTTTAAGACCACGGGGTCTCATTTGCACACAGTGCCTCTGCCACCTCCCTCTTTGAAGTAGTGTTGGGGGATCTGGTTTAGGGGTGACCTTGTAGAGTAGGGTTAACGGTTGGACTCGATGATCCCAAGGGTCTTTTCCAACCTGAAGGATTCTGTGATATGATTCTCTCACAGCAGCCGTGGCGAGCAGAGCATGGGGAGGGAAGGAGGATGAGAAGGCTGCACTTTGTGTCAACACAATAATCTGATAGACGTGTGGTACGATACTGTGATGGGAAGCCTTTTCCCCTGCCAAGCCTTGAGAAAGCAACCCCCAAACGTATCGGTGGGCTATTAAATTGTTCACAGCCTCTTTCCCATCGCTTACGTGGAACAGCAGTGACAGGTCAGCTGTTGTTTGTAATATTTTACAGTGAAGTATGTCAATCATTAAGGGGATAAGTGTGAAAACTCTTCCTCAAGGACATCACCCTCCGTGTTCCATTGCTCAAAGGCAGGCTTGAATAGAGCAGGTTCTGGCTCACACAGGAGATGATTATGGGCTTCTCTTGCTGCCCTTTTACACCATTTCTATAGGGCTGAGGCAAGACCCTTCAGCACAGTCCTCCCCCAACTCGCTTGCCTCAGGGCAGGAGAGTGTTAAGTGGTAATTGCCTCAGCAGCAGCCCCAGCATTAAAAATTAGGCTCTTGGCTGTATCTACACATTTGCCCGCTCTTCCAGCATCCCTGGAGAGCAATCCCTCTTCTCTAACCTCACCCTGGCCTTGGTATACCCTATCGCTGGAATGAATGAATGAGTTTTAAGAATGCATTTAATTTAAGGGGTGCTATCATGAGGTTAGACCCAAGTATGGCCTTTTAAAATGTTTCTCTCCAGGGGGAGAGTTTTTTGAGCTCTGAAGTGGTCACAGTGGTGAGAAATGTACTCGCTTAAAGGGAATTGGCAAGGTTTGAAATAAAAATAAACCAGATGCTGCACACAAGTCCTTTACCAGGAGTTTTGCAATTGCGCTTATTCACCGAGGTCCTGCTCAGGAAAGCTCCTAATCGTGCACCTCATCACAGGTCCACCCTTTAAATGCTTTTCTGATGAGGATGTTCTCTTGAATGTATGCCAAAACACAGTATCACACTTCATCAGGGATTGGAAGGGACCTCAAAAGATCATCTAGTCCAATCCCCCTGCCACAGCAGGATCATCTAGATCCAGTCACACAGGAACACAGCCAGGTGGGTTTTAAACATCTCCAGAGAAGGAGACTCCACAACCCCCCTGGGCAGCCCCTTGCAGTGCTCTGTCACCCTCACTGTGAAGAAGTTCCTTCTCATGTTGATGTGCAACTTCCTATGTTCCAGCTCACATCCATTGCCTCTTGACCGATCATTAGAATCCCCAATTTCCAAAGGGATGCTCAAATTCATCTTGGGAAGTCTCTTCTGATTCACTTTTGACCTTAAACTTTCAGGATCTGGGAGCATTCTCTTACATTAGATGGAAGAAGTTTTCATCAGCAAGAGCCTGGCCAATCAAGTTGCTTTTCTGCTGAAACTGTGATGTTAACTCTTTCAGGGTCTGTGAAGTGTGAAAGCTCTTTGCAGTGCCAGGGGCTGCTGTCCTGACCGTAGGATCATTTAAATTGAAAGAGACCTTCATAGAATCATCATGGCTGGCAAGGACCTCCGGGATCATCAAGTTCAGCCCTCTCCCAACATCTCCCTAACCTCTAGACCATGGCCTCAAGCGTGAAGATCATGGAATCCAATCATCAATAGAACTCTACCAAGACCACCACTACACCCTGTCCCTAAGCTCCAGATCTCAATGACCTTTAAACAAATCCAGGGGTGATGAGTCAGCTCCCTCCCTGGGCACCAGGTTCCAAGCCCTGATGATCCTTCCAGTGAAGAAGTTTTTCCTAAGGCGTAACCTAAACTTGGCAAGGGGATTTCTGGATTAGACTGTCATTTCACAAGCTGGGAGAGAAGGAAACCCCTCAAGATTAAATTAATCTTCGTTATGAACAGCAGAGAAATCTGGGCTAGTGATCCCAATGGGCTGGGAACAGACTGTTGTGTAGAAGGTGGTTGCAGTGTAAAAAGAAGGGAGGTCTCCTTTTTTGTAGGGAAAGCCCTGTTCCCCAGCCACTGATAATCAGGGCAAATACACTGAGACAGTGGAAAGCAGTGAGGTTGGAGATCTCCTTTCCTTGGAAACGTCATCTACCTGGAGGTGGGATCGCAGCGTTGTCTGTGGGACAGGAGCAGATGGCTGAGCAGACACCTAGCAGAGGAGGTGGATCGTACCTACCTGAGTGTGAAGCTCATCCCCAGATCTCTGTGGTACCATGGGAAGTGTCTTTCCCGAATTGCCTCAAGGACAGCAGCAGAGGTCTGACAAAGCAGTTGCTAATGGCACATTACCACTATAAAAGGTCTCCTCAACCTCTACAGGTGGCCTCCAAAGTGGGTGACATTCAAGGAAACCTGCTTTGAAGGGCCAAAAGCAGTGATTGGAAGGAATTCTGCTCCCCGAGGGAATAGTTAGGAAGCGTAGGCACCAGTCGACCACTTTCCCTTCGCGGCTCGGAGGGCAATTCTCCTCTGGAAACGTCGCGCCCAGTCTCACTGTGACAGATGCTGAAGGCGGCCGCAACGTTCTTCCCGTGACCGTCAGAAACGGAAGCAGGGAAATGAGGGGTAAAGCTCGGCTGAAGAGAGCACTTTTTAGTTTTCCCTCTGCAAAGCCAAGGTCACTTCAGGCAACCGCAGCAGCAGGAGGCACCGCCACACCCAGATGCAAAGCGCCGCGCTTCCCTGCCACCCTCGGTTAAAACGATTCACTTGACGGCATCCGACGTTGTTTTCTTCCTAAACGAGGAAGCATGAGTAATCAGAAACCTCCTGTTTTACTATTACCATAGAAACGAGCCGAGCGAGGAGTAAATGAACTGTGAGCGCAGAGCTGCATCAGGTCTCATTGAATCTGCAGGAACAAAACTGACGGCGGTGGGGAAGAGTCCAGGGGGGACTGAATATCCCAGCCAGCGGAGCGTTGAAAACCCCTAATGCTGTTCACGCTGCCACCACGTGTTCCTTTGTTCTCGGTGAAATTAATGCTGCACACCGCCTGTGTCCGCGCACTTGGCTTTGTCTCGCACCGGCTGAATGCAGGAGAACAAAAAGGGCTGTAGGTGTTCTGCAAAGTGGTTTGCAAATTGTTTTGCTGTATCTCGGTGATTTCTTACTGAACATTACTTTTGCAAACACGTTATCCTAACCAATAACTGCTCATCCATTGCAGTGGGTAATAAGGAAAGTAATGACAAGTGACTAAACCTCCCCCTGGAGGGCTGAACGATTTGCATGAGCGCTGCCCACTTCCGCAGCCACCTTCTCTCCCACAAAGACAGTAAATTTTCAGGTTGAACGCCGCACGTAAAGAATATTCCTAACAGGAGGTAGTCACAGAACACTAGGGATTGGAAGGGACCTTGAAAGATCATCCAGTCCAATCCCCCTGCCACAGCAGGATCCCACCTGATAAGGAGGAAACACCGCTGTCCTGAGCGCATACAGTCACTGCTGAACTTAAAAAGCTCCCTGGTTGTCATTTACATGGAGAGACCTACACATAAAAACTTCTAGAGAACAGTACGGGTGTGTTCCTGTGTGACTTGGTCTAGGTGATCCTGCTGTGGCAGGGGGACTGGACTGGATGATCTTTCAAGGTCCCTTCCAATCCCTAATGTTCTATG
>JAOXOE010072374.1:0-29266 GCA_028565055.1 Phoeniculus purpureus
GGCAGAGAACAGGGCTGGCGCCGGCACCGTGCAGACGAGCGACGAGGTTGAGCTGGTGGTGAGAGGTGGGTGCCCAGCCTAGATCCCCCCATCTCCATGCACAGGACCGAGGAGGGAGTTTCCTCTCTCACAGCAGGGCCAGGCGTGCGATGCTCAAAGTGAACTGTATCTTGACTGGCATCGGGGCGGGGAGACCACAGGAGCTGGCTGGCACCCTGCTTCAGCGTGGGCCCGGTCGTGGCCGGGGGCAGGAAACTGTCCTGAGGAGACCCTCTTGGTCTGACCAGGCTTGTGCTGCAGGTGGGGCAGAACCAGCCCGGCCTGGCCCCCAGGTGTGCAGGTTCTCAGCTGGGGCAGAGCCCCCTGCGACAGCAGGGCATGGCCAGTGCCAGGGGGGCCATGGCCAGGGGAGCAGGAGGGTTTGCACGGCTTCATGGGTCACCCGGGCTGGGGCCCATGGAGCCCTAAGGAGCAGCTGCCGATGGTGCCCCCTCCGCTGGCTGGCTGGGGGTGCGGGGAACCCTGCTCTGACCCCTCGGACACCCGCAGGTGGCTCCGGGGCAGAAGCGGCTACCGAGGGGTCTTCCGTGGCCGCAGGTGAATGGGGTCTGGCCTGAGCCCGCCGGGGTCGCCCCGGGGCGGGTACCCCTGTCCGGCCGAGCCCAGGTCTCGCCTCTCCCCGCAGGCACCACACGGAAGGCGCCACCCCCGCTGCTCTGGGCGCTGTGCGGGGCCGCGCTCCTGGCCGCGCTCCTGGCCGCGCTGATCCGCTGGCGGCGGCGGCGGGACAAGGCGGGTGAGAGGCTCCATCCCCGACCTCCTCGGCCCCCTCCACCCTGCTCGCGGCCGCCGTCCCGGCTGGTCCGTGCTCGGGAGCGGCAGGGCCGGCGGGGGGTTCTCCCCGAGGGCGCAGCTGGGGCTCTGCCAATCTGTGGTTCCTCTTTTTTCCTCTTCCAGAAGCTCCGTACGAAGTCGCTTTGTGAGTAGTTTGTCGCCCGGGGCATTGCGGGGGCGTTGCGGGGTCTCCCACCAGCCCGAAGGATGTGCCGGGGCCCCCGGCCTCAGGGAACAGCCCGGGGTTGCGGTGGCCGGCGGCGGGGGGCGCTCGGACCCCCGGCACCCGTTTCGCTGGCGGCAGGGGCACGGGAAGGCTGTGGAGGGGCCGGAGTCGGCTCTTCAACGTGCTGGGACCCTGACCCTGACCCTAACGGTCCTGCGGCCCCTCGGCTCTGCGCGCAGACGCCGGGGCAAAGGTGCCCCCGCAGCAGATTCCCCCATCGCCCCCCAGAGCCAAGGACAGGGCTCCCCAGCGCCTCCCTCCACACAAGGTCCCCCTGCAGACGCCCTTCTCTTTGAGAACCGCGTCCCAGAGCCTGCCCAGGTCACTCCGTGCGCTTCCAGTCCCTTGCAGCTGGACAGGCGTGTCTGCTGCCCGGTCCCGCTCGCAGCCCTCGCTCCGCTTCCCGCAGGCGGGTGTGTGCGGCTCCCCCGGCGCGGTGCGGGAACACAGCGCTGCGGCAGGGTGCGAGACACCGCGGTGTGAACCGCTCCTTCTCCCTCTCCTGTCTGCGCCTCCTTCCGCGCCCCTTTCCGGGTGTTTCCGGGTTTGCCAAGCCCCGATGCTGCCCTGCGCTCAGCCGTGTCTGCCCTTGCAGCTGCAGTGCTGCGGGCGCCGCGAGGCTGCGGACGGATGAAGCCCCTGAGAGGTGCCTGCGCAAGGAGCCCGTTTCTAAGCCTAGAGCGCTCAAGGACACTTCCACCGTGGGAGACCGCGGCCCCGAGAGCTCGTGTGTCAGGAAGAATCCCGAGCGAGAGACCCTCGTGGCTGCGATGGAATCGGAGTACGAGGTGTAAAGGCTTGAGCAGAGCAGCAGCTTCTCCGCAGATGCTGAGAGGAAACCTTCACCGAAGGGCTCTTCTTGCTCTCTGCCTTCTGCCGTGACCCCTGGACCTGTCTTGGCGCTTCCCTTAACCCCAGGGCTGCAAAACCCTCTCAGGCTTTGGTAGACATAGCCCTGCCCAGTGCTGCAGAAGCCCTCAGTAAGTGGTTGCCCACCTGCTTTTGTCTTGTGAGCGATTTCTGAGCGGCCTGAAGGACCAAGGTGAGGCAGAGGGAATCTGAAAGAGTAGAAACACACGTGGATTTATCCTGCAGCCTGAGGTGTCACTGGGCACGGTGCTGCCTGCCAGTAACACCAACAAGGTGTCTCTCAGTGCGTGATCCCCTGCCAGGACACCCCAGGCTGTGAGGGGCTGGGGACTGTGCTGGAAGTGGACATCCTCTGGCTTTGACAGCTCAGCACACACTGGTTGTACAAGAAACTGGCTGCACATCCCGCCTCTCCCCGAGTCTTTTGTGTTGGAGCAGGGGAAAGGCAGCACTGATTGTGCTGGGTGCTGCTGCCGTGCTCTGCCCACCTCATCTGCCGGACATCCAAAGGCTTGGCTGGCAGACGGGGCAGGGACAGGGGCTGTCGCCTGGCTCTAGCAAAGCAGATCTGCAGGAGGGCTTCTGGCTTTTATTAAATCATTCGGTGCAGTGAAGGGGGGGGACACCGGGGCAGCCGCAGAGCTCTGGATCTCTGACATCCCCTTCTTGGCACTGACCCGGACCCACAGAGCTCTTGTCTCTGCTGCCGAGGATCTTCCATTCCCAGGTCAGCAGCCTGATGGCCAGTGCACGGAGGTTTTTTATGGCCCGAGTCCTGGGAAGAGCAGCCTCAGCGGTTACCCCCAGTACTGTGAACTGCAGTGATGCTTGGTCAGGGTATGGGGTGGTTCCCAGGCGAGAACAGAGGTGAAATGTGTCCTGCCTGTTCTGTGCGGGTTTCAGACCTGCAGTGGCAGACGTGCAGGGACAGCTGTTCTGCAGGGCCAGGCTGCGCACAGCTGGGGAGGTGGGCAGGGGCTATGGCAGTGCCAGGCTCCCCTCAAACGCTGGTTTCTTGGCTCTCAGACCTGGCCAGCTCCAGAGTCCTGGCTGGAGACGGGGGGAAGCTGTGCCCTGACCGAGGGCAAGAAGCGCACCAAGCATGTGTGAGTGCCTCTCGTGCTCTGCACCAGGGATGAGGGAACTCACGCCGTGCAGCCGAGTGCTCACTGTGGCTGGCACCAGCACTGCCAGGAGCCAGCCGTGGAGAGTCTGGGCTGGAGGAGCAGCAGCTGCTGCCGTCAGCAGGCCTGGGGGTGGTGCAGCACAAAGGACGAGGGGAGCTCAGGGGCTGCAGCTGTGCTCACAGGGGCAGAAGCGTGTGGCATGAGGCGATGATGTGCGGGAAGGGAAGTCCCCTCAGTGACAAAAGTTGGGGAGAGGGCTGTGAGTCACCAGTGGTGCTGGAGAGGGACCACGGGAGGGTGACTGACGGCCAGGGCACCGGTGCACAGGGAGCCCTGCTGCCAGCTGTGCCAAAAGCAGAACACAGCTGCCCGCGCGGGGACGTCCGGCCGTCGGTCCCTGCTCTGCACAACCTCCAGCTTCTCCAAAGCCTTTAGCAAGAAACACCCGCCGGCACCGGGCTCAGTGTCAGTCCACGGGAGCCCCAGACGCTGCAGCGCCTGCTGGTGCTGCTGAGCTGGAACAAGCCGACCCGAAACAAACAGGGCAGCAGGGGCTGGGGATCTTTTCCTTAGCTCTGAGTTTTCAGTGTTCGGTGCTTTCAGGGAGTCTGGTCTGTCTGACCGGGCTGTTTCCTTGCCCCTGCCCTGAGCTGCCTCAGACTGCAGATCCTGAGTCAGTGACCACAACGGTTTATCTGCTGTAGGCAGGAGGGGCCAGGATGGGCTTAAGCTGATACCAGGAAGACAAGAGAAGCCATAGGGAGCCTTGCTGACAGCACCGGCTGGGAAAACCAAGGGGCCTTCTCCCAACAGGTCTCCAAGGAGAAGCAGTGGGCTCTGCAGCCTCAGCCAGACCCAGCAAACAGGCGCCTGTCACCAGCCAGCGGCAGCAGGGAAGGTTAATCTGCAGCCTCGTCAGTCTGCAGCCTGAGTAGGCGAGATCCCTGCGTGTCCAAAGAGAAGACCCTGTGTGCTGGGTAGAGCTGCTGTTCCCCACGATGTGACTACAGCTGCCAGAACCCTTGTTGCCCGAGCAGCTGGCAGCTGCTGCTGCAGAAGACAACAATGCTGCCTTTGGCCGCAAGGAGCAAGGTGCCCGCGCCCGATCTCTGCCCTCCCAGTGCAGAGGAAGGTACCAGCCCACTTCTGCACAGACTTACCGTGAGCACCGGCACCTGGAGAGGTGAGTCTGAAGCTGGGGTGGGGAGGGGGACCCGATGGCACAGGGCCAGAGTCCCAGCGCCCAGCGCCAGCGTCCAACAGCTCCCTGGGCTCCTAGGGAGGGGCGGAAGGCGGGTGGGAAGGAAGGGGCCCTTGGCGCCGGCTGCGATGCTCAGCAGGTGCCTCGCTTGGGGTATTTGACAAACTGACACCCTGCACGCCGAGTGTCCGCCTCAGCTTGTCAAATACACGCAGCGCGGCACTGCAGCCCTCCGCGGGGTCTTCCTCCGGGAGCCGTCCTGCGGAAACACACCGGGCAGACAAAGGCTTCTGTTAGCCCCAGAGGCTTTTCCCGGGCAGCCAAAGCCATCGTCACCCACCCGCAGGGCCCCTTCGCAGGCTGTGCTGTGGGTGACAGAGATCTGCACGACCAGGCGCTGCCTTCTGCTGCGGACAGTCTCCACCACAGGGATCCAAAGGCTGAGGCTCTGCGGAGCTGTGAGCGGTGCTGAGGTCTCCAACCTCTTGCCATAGCTGTGGCTGCACTGGCAGCTGCCAACAGGCCCGTGAGAGCACCCGGGCACGCTGCGCAGCCACAACACAGAGAGCAGGGCGCCCACGGCAGGGCAGCAGCTGCACCCTGGGCAGAGCTAAGGGCACCACCGTTCCACGCGCTGGGGACAGCTGCAGCTTCCTGCGGGTCAGGGGGTGTTCGGGCTCCTCACGGGAAGAGGTGACGTTGGCCTGAGTGTCCCTGTGAGCCCAGTGCCTCATGCACTGGCCTCTGCACAGCCCAAAGCACCACAGGAGCCTCCTGCCTCAGAACCTGCCGTCCCCACCTCGGCCCCCACTGCCCAGCAGACCCTCCTGTTCTTTCAACGAGACTAAAGCACATGAAGTGCAGGAAGGTGCCACAGGACACCCAGCAACAGAGCGCAGCCAGGAGGAGGTCTCGGCGCTCTGTGTCCCTCTTGGATGGTGCCTGCTCAGAATTTGCACCTCAGGCAGATTTGAAACCCTGACCCCTGCAGGACCCAGGAAACCCAAACCGGGGGTGGCTCCTACAGCTGCTCTGCTGCAGGAGAGGGCGACCCTCACCCCTCAGTCGCCCCTCACTCACAGGCATCAGTCACTCACAGTGCCAGTGTCTGAGCAGGACCAGCCCAGCGCAGGACAGCCCGGTTCAAGCACAACTAAAGCCGATGCCTGTGACCCCTCTCAAGCTCTGGCACCCCTGCGGTGCTGCTGTCTGCAGCGCACAGCGGCCAGGCACCAGCTGCCGGAGGAGTGCCAGGGCTGAGCGGGCTCCTCAGCGGGTACCAGCGACCAGCCTTCCCTCGGCTCCATTGCTGCTCCATAGCAGTGGGAGCTCTGGCCTTGAGAGGGGCAGGGTGGGTGAAAAGAAGGGGTCCCTGTAACGATGGGATCTGCACTGAAGGGGTCTGTCACTGTCAGAGCTGATTTCAGGCTGAAGCGGGCATTTCCAAGCGAAAGCTCTGCGGCACAAACCAGGCTGAGCCGTCACTGCAGTCTGGAGGCGATGCAGGGTCACGGAGCCATTGGCGGGGGAAAGGACTCTTTCTGCTTTCTTCAGTTAGTCCCTAACCAGAGGCACAAGAAGTTCCCCCGAGCTGCCTGGCATCTCTCAGGTGTTTTCACAGGGCAGCCAGGCGGCTCTGCACCTCGTGACAAAATGACTGAGACGTGGGATGGACTTGCCTCTAACCGAGGCAAACTCACATGAGGCTTCGCTCACGGCAGACTTCCACTGGGCACCATCCTGCTCCACACAGGATCCTCCTGCGCTCCCAGTGCAGCAGCCGACGCTGCTGGGAGCTTCGCCGGGCAGACGCTGGGATACCTGGCTCGACGAGGTCGGTCTCATCTAACAGGCAGGCTCCAGCTGGGAGCCTGAAACGCTGTAGCTGGTGCCTCGCATTGAAAAGCGACCGGGAAGAGCCCGATATGTACCCCACGACCTGGCAGCTGCCAGCCGCAGCCCCTCCTGCAGCCCCTGCGCTCACCTGAGTGCCGCAGCCCCGGCCCTGGCGCAGTGGACTCTGTCCCCGTGAGCGCTCGCACCCCCAGCAGCCGGGGTTAGGGAATAGGGCTCATCCGCTGCCCTGCGCCACCAGGAGCTGGCGAGCAGGCTGGCAGCAGCCGGCTCTCAGGGACCTTGTCTCTCCCTGGCAAAACCCTCCTCCATCCCGCCGCTTCCCTCCCCTCTGCACAGTGCCCCATCTGTGACTGGCTCCGATCACAGTCCCCGCCGCCAGCAGCTCCTCTGCAGCCCGTGTGTGAGCGTGAGCCGGGGGCCACACTCGTGCAGGGCTCCGCACACGCTGCTGCCCACCCTCAGCAGTAAATCACAGCCCTCGGGTCAGCGCTGCCCAGCTGGGGCCAGCACCGCCTGCGCCCGCTAGCCCACGCTCACCGAAGCCGACCCAGCCCCACGTCACCATCCTCGCGGACCTCCTGAAGACACGGGAGGGCAGCCCCGAAGGAACGGTCCTTCCCCTTCCCCAGCCGCCCCTTCCACCGGGCAGGACGGGGAGCTGGCACCTACCGTGCTGAGCCAGCGCGGCCCGGGGCCGGCAGCGCTGCACAGGAGCGGGGCTGGCGCTGCGGGGCTGCACCGGGGGAGCCCGGCGGGGGCACAGCTCAGGCACTGGGCTCCGCTTTTGAAGGGGCCGCTCCTCCTCTGAGAGGAAGCTGCGAATGAGGAAGATAGGGCTGAGGTTAGATAACAGGAAATGTCTGGCTGTGAGTGACAACACGTCCAGGTTGTGAAAGCGGCTCTCCCCATCCTGCTGCTGGGGCGTGAGGCTCCCGAGCAGGGCGAGAGGCAGCTGGGGGAGGGCGAGCGCCTCGACCTCCACCCCAGGCAACTGTGTCACCCTAACAGGCCCGGGCTGGACGGCGGGTGCTCACCCATCTCGCAGTCACCAAGGAAGGCACGAAGAGTGCCCACACCGGCTGTTCCTAGCCAGTCACCCAGCCTGCAGCAGTCGACCCTTGCCCCAGCTGTGGAGGACTGGCCAACAAGCCGTCTGTGCCCAAGGCAGCGGCACAACCAGCAATGCAAAGGCCAAACCAGCCTTGTGGCACAGTTTGTAAGGCCAGGACTCATCATCAACGTCACATCATGCCCAGCGCGTTTGCCGTCAGCCAGCCGTGCCAGCACCACGGAGACTTCGGGTCCTTCTCAGAGGATGAGTGTCCCACCCCCAGCACTTGGCTGCTGCTTTGTCTTTGCAGTTGTTGCCTCTCGGGTCGCCCTTTAATCACCTCTGCTGCGCTGCCTGGCTCTGCTGGCGACCTGCTTGGAGATGCTCCAGCGCTCGCTGCTGGGACCTGCGCTGATGCAGCAGCTCGCAGCTGCACTGTCAGCACACTCAGGCTGCAGCCACATCTCTTGTGCTGCTCGGCTCTGGCCAAACCCCTGGTCTGGCAAACACTTCCTCACGCCTCCACGCGTCCCCACACACTGGGCTCCCTGGGAGGCTCGTGAGCTCTTCCTGAGCCCGAATGGAGGCACCAGCCAGAGCAAACCCAGCCCTCACGGCTGAGCAGCACAGTTCCTGCTGGGTTCCTCTTTCAGCCGCCTGTGTTTAAAATACCCTGTAAAAGAGGAATGGAAAGGTCTGGGGGGTTTCGTTCAGGTTGGTTTCAGCTGGGGAAGCTTTGATCGCACAGCTCCTGCGGTCTTATCCCCGTCCCCCCGCTGCCTTGCGCCCAGAGGTGTTGGAGCGGGTCAAGGTCTGTGGACAGACAGAAAGGCAGGTGCTCTGTGGTCAGTCTTGGTGGGAGGCAGCAGAAGAAAGGGCTGCAAACTCAACCGTGTGGCCGCTGCCGCTGGAGCACAAGTCAGCGCAGAGGTTTTAAAAGGCACGAGTGACCGAGGACACCTCAAACCAGTCTCACCCTCTCTAATCCGCCCACACCCGAGCTCAGCTCCAGACTCCTCAGGCCACATCCACCTCTAGCCACATCCATCTCTAGCAGACGTCTTCCCAAACACCTGCTCCTCAGGCGGCAGCAGTTTGCTCCGCACCCCCCCCTCGTTTCCTGCCCTGACCAGCAGCCAGCCTCTCGGAACTCATCGCTCCGTCCCGCCCGCCGCACCCCCGGCAGAGCAGCCCAGCTCGGTGCCGACCCTGCTCGCAGCTGTGGCGGCCCCGGCGCTTCCCGGGCCGCTGCTGCGCAGGGCGTTCGAAGGCTCTCGCGAGGGAACCGGGGCGGCGGCGATGCCTACGGATCCCCTCGGTGCCACAGGACGAGCCGTGGAACCGGGCTGCGTTGGTGACGCGGGGGTTAGAGCTCTGCAGCGGCTTGACCCTCCCTGGACGCTGCAGCCACCAACTGCGGCTCCGTGGCTCCCGGGTGCCCAGTGTGGGGCATCAAGTCTGCAGAAAGGCTGGCAGGCAACAGACGCCCTCTGGCAGGGGTGGGGATCCCTGGTCGCCAGGCTGCAGGTTCGCACTGCATCTCAGGAGCCTGGGAAGCTCTTTCGTGTTTGGTGATGCTGCTCTGCTCCTGTTGGTGGCAGCTGGCCACAGCTGGGAGCAGACCACACGAGCCTGCGATGTGAGACGTGGGCAAGTGCCCCGCGGGCACCTCCTGCTCCCCTGTGAGGGGTGGTTGCACCCCTCACTATTGACTTTACGTGTCCAGGGCAAGAAACAGGCTGCTGAACACAAACAAACAAACAAGCACTCGGCGGTGAAACTGAGCCGGTGGGAAAGGACCCCCCGCTCAGCGCTGCGGCAGCCCTGGAGGCTGAGGTCACACCCGAGCCCTCGCCTGCACCCCGGCAGGAGCTCCCGTCAGCGGAGACTCTCCCGCCAAAGGGCACCACAGACTTGAGTTTCCTTGGCCGGGGCAGCAGGAGGTGGAGCCTCCCTGCAGAGAGGGCGCCGCGTCCCGGCCCGCACCCCATTGCTCCCCCAGTCCCGCAGCGGTGCAGGTGCCCGTCCCCCCCGCAGCAGCCCGGAGGTTGCGGCCGCGTTGCCCAGGCGAGCGGAGCCTTCCAGCGCGTTTGCAGGGCGCAGCTCCGTGCTCGGCTCTGGGAGGGGGAAGCAGGAAGGAAGAGGAGCCGGGGGCACCACGGGCTGCCCCAGCAGAGGTTTCTGAGCGCTGTTCCCCTGAGCACGGTACTGTCCTTGGGAAACAGCTTCAAACCGGGCGGCTGAGTCACACAGGCTGCCTGGTCAGGCTCCACCAGCTCTCTCACACGGCTTTGGAGCCCTTGTGCTTTTTAGGGGCCATGGGCCAAGGCCCAGTGGGCCAGCAGACAGATTGGGGCTCCTTGGACACGCTCCGCACCAGGGCACCGCAGGCTCTGGCCCGTGGGCCAGCACAAGCACCCACCCGTGACACCAGGTTTGCCCTTGGCTCATTGCACGGGTGTCTTCAAAGCCAACACAGTCCTCGTGGTGGAGGAGCTAAAGCACCCACCCAGCACCACCCAGAACTGGGTTGTGAAGCCACCGGTTTGGTGGCCATCATGTGGAGAGATGCCAGGACCAGCTAGTCCCACATCAGAACTTGTCCCCCTGGGAGCACCTCGTGTGCCCCTGGGAGCACCTTGTGTCCCCCCGGGAGCACCTTGTCTCCACTCCCTGCACTCCGGAACACACCTAACCAACAGAGCGCGTGGCCCTCCCCGGCTTCGAGCCAGCGGCACCTCCGTCGCTCCCCGCTCTTCAGGCGGGCGCAGAGCCCTGGCAGCCAGGGCGCCGCGAGCTGAGGATGTTTCTGGCGGCGGCTGATTATTGTCTGTCACTTTTATTTTAGACCTCTGGTTAAGAGCAGGAAAAGAGAGGAAGAGCAAAACGAAAACAGAGCCCAGAAGGGTCAGAGGCTGTTTCTCAGATGGATGGTGACAGATAAGGAAGCTCTGCTAACCATCACAGCCACGGAACGACCCAGGAGACGTCCTGCGCCGCACGAGCTGTCGCTGGTGCCTGGCGGGTAACAGGAGCCTCGACACTGCAGCTCTGGAGCAGCAGGAAAGCACCACCAGGTCAAGTGGGTTCAGGCTGCCGGGGTTCACTGTTATTCCACCTTAATTAGCACAACTGGACTTTGAGCAGGGTGGCTGGAAGCCGGGCTCCCTTTCGCTGGCAGGTCTCTGCCACCCCTGGGAACCGGCACCGAGCAGGGATCGCGAGACTGTGGCTCAGGGCGCTCACGCTGCAGCCGTCCCCCCGGCTTCCAGCACACCCCTGGAACACAGAGGCACCGTCTCGTGTCTTCTCCCCGAAGGGCTGTCTGCTCCCCCACAGCGACCCCGTTGTGTGGCCGGGCAGAGCGCGAGCCCCAGGTGTGAAGGACGGGCTTCACCTCGTAAGGAAACAAGGAGCTGAGGGGCTGCTCCTCATTCACTGCTGTCGTCAGCAGAGCGACTCCACGGACGTCAGCCCGCAGCCCGGATCCAGCCCGGCAGCAGCAGGACGACAGCCACGGACTCACCTTTGACTGGCTCTAACCTCAGACGTGTCGAACAAGCGTCTGTCAGAGGCAGGACCGTGCTGGTCCTTGATCCGCAGCCAGCGAAGCCAGAGAGCGACTGTGCTCCTGGTGCCAGTCACCATCTCCTACTGGGCAGCTCAACTCCTGTTCTGGCCCAGGGCTTGCAGAAGCCACCGGCCAGGTCTCTCCGCTGCCTGGAGGTGTCACCTGAGGAGCACCCTGGGCACAGAGTGCCGCTGACCGCTACATGGCCCAGCAAGCAGGGCTGTGCTGGCCGCTCAGCCACGGATCTACAGGCTCTCTCCAGCACAGACCAGCTCAGGAGAGGCAGCTCCTCAGAGGGGTCTTCCAGGGTGCTGCTCTCGGAGCGCCCCCCTCCCATTGCTGGCAAAAGCGGCCGGCAAAGACAGGGAAGCAAAACACTTCAGGGCTCTTACACTGAGATTGGGCACCCATGGAAGGCTCCTAAGGCAGAGCTAACTGACGGCCGGGACTGTGCTGGAGAGATACCAGCTCTTCTGTTCTTCCACACTTCCCCTTGGCATCTGCTGCTGGCCAGCCCCGAGCGATAGGGTGCCCCCAGGGAGGTCAGCCCCGAGTCTGGCCCTAGGCAGATGTTCTGCTCTTCAGTTAAGCCTCAGAAACGGCTGCAGAAACAACACGGGACCAACAGCACCAGGACCTGTGCACTGAAACGCGGGCAAGGGACGAGGTGTCGGCCCTGCAGGTGGCCACCGCAGCATCACCCAGGTGTGAGCATCTGCCAGGCCAGGCCTCTCGCTCTGGGCTTCCAGGAGGAGGAGGAGGAGGACAAGCAGCTTGGTGCCTGCCCCACTTTTAGCACACAGAGGGCCTTTCAACACCGCTGCCTTCGCCTGCACAGTCATTGTCACAGGGAAGTGCGTGACCAGCAGGCTGCGGCTTGCAGCTCCCGTGCTGTGTTGCTCAACAGCGACGGTTGGGTTTACACAAGCCCTCACCCTCTGTGGCAACCAAACGCTTCCCCAAGACCTGAGCTGCTGCTCAGCTGCAGAAACCACCATAACAGAACCACAGGAGGATTCGCTGCGCAGCACACAGCTGCCCCTCAGGCCACCAGAGGTCACGCTGCCAGACCCGCCTGCAGCCATCAAGCCTCTCCTGCTTGGAGACAAGAGATCTCTGTCTCCAGAACCGCCTCTCGCGGCAGGACCATCTGCTACCTCAGACCCCTTCTCTGTGGGGCAATGAAAGCCGGAACAAGTCACGTCTACAGGCTACAGCTGAACTGGGAGAGACCCACAGACCAGAGCAGGGTACCTCCAGCAGACAGGATCTGTTTCCAGCTCATCTTCCCTCTTGTGACAGAGCTCTTGAAAGGCTCCAGGATGTTCTCTGCTCCAGTGGGGTTCCCTCAGCATCTCATTGCAGTGCTCTCTGCAGCAGCACTGCAGGCCCATAGGCCAGGGTGTAGGAACAGGGGACTTCTCCTCTTTCCCAGAGCCGCTCAGCTGCTTGACATCTTTCACGTAAGGTCTGAATCACAGACTCCTTCAGGCGAGGGCACAGAAAGAGGGGAGAGGTTTATTGAAGCTGAGGGTTTACTCTTATCTCAGGATGTGACTGCTGATAAGCCTGGAAAACCCTCGGTCTCCACAGCTCAAAGACGCAAGCAAACACCCCCTTTCAGAGCAGCTTGTGGAACACTGCACAACCCAGCAAGGGATTTGAAGGAGCAGCCCAGCCTCGTCTGGACAGCAGACCCACCCCTGGCACGTCGAGTGCCAGCAGTCACTCCTCGGGGCATGTCTCCCGAGCAGAGGGCTGGCGTCCGGGCACTGCTCACCCTGCCCAGCGGGCTCAATCACTGGCAGGCGGCTGCACTCGGCCATCCACAGCTGCTGCAGGGTCAAGGCTCTTCCTGGGGCTTCCTGGTAAACAGGAAGTGAACAGGAAGGTTGAATCTTAACCTTTGAGCAGACAGGGGAACTCTGGGGGCAGGGTCACATCTTTAAGCAGGTCCTTGCCTAATCTGGGGGCAGCTTCACGCAGGCAGTGCCCTCAGGCCAGGCCAGCACTGCTCTAGAAGGGCAGTCGAAGGAAAACCTCCGCGTGGAGTCCAGCCGGGCCCGGAGGCAGGCGGGGGCGCTTCGTAGCCCTTCTCCGTGCTGGGACGTGATCCCCCGTCCCGTCCATCCCAGGCAGGTTTCGCCCTGAGATTCGCAGCTCTTCAGCAGCATCACGGCCACACTCAGGGAGACCGGGGCAAGGGAGGGACGAGGCGCCCATCGTCCCCGCTCCAGCCTCCTCCGGGGTCGCGCCTGCCCTCCCCTCCCCTCCCGTCCCGTCCCGTCCCCGCTCCGCGCTCACGGGCGCTCGGCACCGCCCGGGCCGGGGCCGTCCTTGCCCCGCTCCGCCACCGGGTGGCGCTGCTGCCCCGCTCGGGCCCGGCCGAGCCCCGCTCTGCGGGAGGGACCCCCGGTGCCGTCGGGCGCCCCTTCCTCGACGGGCGGCGCCGCGGGAGCCGCCGGGGAACATTCCTGGCGATCCTGGGCTCGGCCTCGCCGGGGGGGGCCGCGGGCCGGAGAGGCGGGGGCTGCGCTGCTCGGCCCGGGGCTGGGCTGGTGCCTTGCGAGCTCCAGGTCGCCGGTTCTGCCCGTGGGACCCGAGAGGCAGCGGAGCGGCAGCGGCAGCCGGCAGCAGCCCCGGGCACAGCGGCGGCTGCAGCAGAGGCAGCGCTGGTGGGGTTTTGCCCTGGGAATCGTCCTCCTGACCCAGGGCACCGCCAAGTCGCCCCCAGCACCCAGGGCTGGGCAGAGGACGCAGAGGGGTCCGGCACAGCCCGCAGGGACCGACCTGGGCCGGGCTGCCGGGGCGAGTTTGACATCACGAGGCCTGGCTGGAGATTCCCTCGACCTTCCCGACGCCTGTTTAGGGGTCAGGAGCATAGAGAGGAGGCTCCTCTGGCCCGAAACCCACCTGCAGCAGCAAAGCAAACTGCACAGCGCCGGGGCCGGGCACCCCAACGAGGGGCAGGGCAAAACCAGCCTTTGCTCAGCATCCCTCAGCCTGACCCTCACGAAGTTCCTTCTCACTGTCTGGCAGTGGGAGTCCCACGAGTTTTGCAGGCGTTCCCAGCCAAGGTGAGCCCTGCATCAGGCTTTGCACTGCTAACAGCTTGAGACAGGGAAACCCTGACGAGCAGCAGGGGTAGCGGAGCAGAAGAGAAGAGCACAGCACAGGGAGGCACCATCGGCCTCGGTGCAAGTGAGGACTCACCCCTGGAATGTCTCACGGGAGGGGAGGAGGCCAAGGGCAAGTGAAGTAAGCTGAGGACTGAGTTGAGCCTCAGACTGCTGCTGCCCTGGCGGGGGAAGCCAGCCCTAGGGAGAGCGGGGCTGGCACCCGGCTCGGTAAGTGCAGGCAGGTGGGTTTCGCTGGGCGGCAGAGAGTGACGGCACCTGCAAATCCTAGTGGAGCCGAGGCAAAAGAAGAGATCTAGTACGTGCAAGGACGCCTGGGCTGAGCCATCAGGAGCATCTGCACTTCACGGGAAGCACCAGGAGTGTGTGGGGAAGGAGGGCAAAGGGTCTGGCGGATGGAATGGCGGTGCTTGCTCTGTGAGCTGCCCAGCGGTGCTGCTGCACCTCAGCCCTGCTGCAGGCCTGGAGCTCCCTGCTGCTCGGTGCCGGGCTCTCTCCCAGTCCTGGGATGCCAGGAGCTCCCAGCTCCCCAGTGGCCATTCATCCCAAGCAGCTGGGCTGACCAGCTCACGAGTCACTCTGCCGCTGGTGCCGTCCGGCAATGGAAGTCTGTTTTGCAATGCTGTCTCCTTAGGGACCGACGTGTTTTGTTCTTTGCTCAGGCCCACCTGTTCCACTCGAATCCAGCTTGCGGCAATCGACTGACATCTCAGTGCCCGCTGAGCGTGAGGGAGCGTGGTCCTCCTCGCCTTCCTTCCAGCGATCTGATGACACGGAAGGGCTCCCCGTCCCTTTCCCCACTGCACTGCAAAACCCCAGGAGGAGCAAACGAGCCGCCTGAGTCAGATACCGGCTTCTTGCAGCCAGCAGTGGTCACCCGCTGCTGTGGTCCCATGAGAGAGCTGAAGCCCATTTTGCGCCTCACGGGACCCGAGAGGTTAGGGTTCTGTGTCTCTCAGACCTTTCTCACTTCAGGCGGGCACACGCACACGCACACGTGGTGGCCGCGGTGCCGCAAGCACGGCAGAGCCCCAGGGAGCCTCAGATGCCCAGGACCCAGCTCCAGTTCTCTGAGGAGCACCCAGCTCGGGCCGTTCCCTGAGCACTGGGGTTTGCTCGTGCCCGTGTCGTAAGGCTCGTGGTCCTTTGGCTCCGGCACGTGGAGGCCTTGCGGTCCCGAGGCACAAGCCTGCGTTTTCAGTCCCGAGCCGCCGTCCTGCCCCGCGGTCCGTCAGAGCCCTGTTTGCTAGCAGGAAGCCGAGCGCTTGCCCTCGCTGCCTGTTGGCAGCAGCTCCGGTTTACGGTGCTGTCCAAACACTGCTCAGGAGTAGCTTTGGAGAGGGCAGCTAGCCAGGGCTGAAGCCCTGCCACGGTGCAAGCCAGCAGGGCTGAAGACAGCGGCCAGTGCTTACGTTCCCAGGCTGGTCCTGTTGTGTGCAGCAGCACAGACCCAGCCTGGCGATGTGCTGACGCCGGAGGGCTGTGGTCTGGGACCTACCCAGTTTACCCACTGCTCTGCCAGCTGGGACACACTCGAGCCTCAGGAGACCATGGGCCTCTCCACGCTGCTCCTTGCTTCTTCCTTTTTCAGTGGCCATCAGTGGCTACCCTGTGAGCCAAGCACGGTCACGGCCACGGCCACGTCCTGGTCCAATCCATCGTGAAATCACGTCTGCTGTGAAGGGGCTTTTGCTACAACAGAGTGAGAAGCTGGGTGAAGAAGCACTGCAGGCTCTGCGAGGAGCTCAGGCACGAGCAGGATGCAGCGTGAAGCCTGTGAAGTCGGTGCGTCAGCTCCTGCCAGGTGGGCACCAGGGTCACGCTGGCTCAAGATGAGAGATCACGGGGTGCCTGTCTGGATCTTGCAAGGCACTGGGCAGCCCAGAGTCCACCCACCACGCAGGCGGGGGGCCTTGTCCAGCACTGGGCAGCCGCACGGGAGCTGCCTGCTGGTTTGCTGGATGCACACGGCAAGGGGACAGTTTGGAGGAGCAGGGCTCAAAGGCAAGAAGAGGGCACTGATCTGGTTCTGGAGTCTCCGACAAACCTCCTTCAGCTGTCTGAGTGGAGGGAACGGTAGCAGCACCTCCACTGTGGATGCAGCAGCGAGGGATCGGGCTAGATGATCTTTCAAGGTCCCTTCCAATCCCTAATGATTCTATGGCAGCAGTGCTGGCCGAGCAGCTGATGGACTCACGCGAGAGAAAGCCCAGGGTGTGGGGCAGCAGCAAAGCAGATCCAAACACGTCGGGACCAACCCTGAGCCACCACACAGCGGAGCCGCTGCCAGGGGTTTCTCTGTGACCACCTCAGCTGCCAGCCGGATTTGCAGGCGAGAAGTTCCCGCGCCCAGGGTGCAGCGCAGATGGCTCCAAGCGCTCGGTCTCTTAGGCGACACCTTGGAGTCCCCATGGCAGCCGAGTGAGCAACCACTGAGGTCACCAGGACCGATGTTGCTGCAGCAATTTCCACAGGAGCTGATCACATCTGAGCCACAGTGATAACAGAGTGTGGGGCAGCGAGTTAGCTCTGAAGCCTCTCGTCCCTCTGGCACCCCTCTGGCACCCCTCTGGTGTAGTTTGCTCACTGATCCCTAACCCTGTCCTCATCAACCAAGACAGGCTCCTCTCTTGTCTCAACTTCCTCTGGGGCCTCAGCAGTCTGGGGCTTGGTACCAGGACAGCCCCCAGAGGCAGAGGCAAAGCAGGTGTTCAGTATCTCTGCTTTCTCTGTGTCCTCTGTCACCAGGGCACCCACCTCACCCGGCAGGGACCTACATTGCCTCTAGGTTTAGTTTTACCTGCAGTGTATTTGAAGAAGCCCTTTCTGTTCCCCTTGACCTCTCCTGCAAGGTTTAATTCCAAGGAGGCCTTGGCTCTCCTAGTTGTATCCCTACCCTCTGACTAGAGCCTTATAGCCACCCCAAGTGGCCATCCCCTCCTTCCATGACCTGTAGACTTTCTTCTGGCTCTCGAGTTTGCCCAGCAGCTCCCTGTTTAACCACGGAGGTCTTCTGCCTCCCTTCCTTGACTTCATACCTGTAGGGATGCTCTGATCTTGGGCTTCAAGGAAGGGATCTTGGAGTGTTAAGGAGCTCTCTTGGGTCCCTTCAGCTGCCGGTGCCCTGTCCCACAGGATTCCCCCCAGCAGTTGCTTGCAAAGGCCAAAGTCAGCCCTCGTGAAGCCCAGGGCTGTGATTTTGCTGGGTGTCCTGTTCCTGCCACACGAGACCCTGAGCTCCACGAGGAGCTGACCACTCTGGTTCTTCCACAGAACTTCCATGCCTGAGCACCCTCTCTGGTTCTTCCACAGCTGGAACTCAAGGGAAAGGTTTTCACTTGTCCTCGCTGAGAAAAGGCTGGTGAGATCTCCGGGCAAACCTCGTTATGGCCACACAGATCGATGCCCAGAGATTCTGAGGGCCGCGAGAGGGAAGCCCCATGCAAGCAGAGGTGCTGGGGTGCGGGTCTGTGAGACAGGGAGGTCTGCTCTGGGCGCTGACCTCAGCTGCCCGTCCTCCCCGGAGCTGAACCGCTGACAGGCTTTCACCAAAGGAGAGAGAGAAACAAGGAGAACGAAACTTTGAGGGAGCTGCTGGGAGCCAGAGCAGCTGTCAGCAGGATCACACATCCCACCAAAGGCTGCAGGCAGTGGCAGGTTGGTGGCCATGGGGTGGCCATGGGCTGGTTTTCATGGTGGCCATGGGCTCTGGGATCCAGCTCCAAAGGCAGCGGCTCTCTCTGTTTCTCTCTGCAGGCTGCTCAAAGGGAGCAGGCAGGAAACCAGCAGGGAAGCGTGAAGATTCCACAGCAGTTCCGCCCGCTCCTGCGGTGCTGGCCGTGCTGTGCCGGCGCTGCCTCTGCTCAGCCCTGCTCTGTCTCCTGGGCGCTCGTCCAGCCTGGCCCTTGGGCCGAGACAGAGCTGGGCTTGGGTCTGGAGAGACCGTTTGGGCGGCAGATGTTCCTGCCCTTCTGTCTCCCACCAGCCTTCCCTCTGAGCAGCTCCTGCCGCTGGAAAGGGGGAGAACCCCCAAAAGATGGAACCCTTTGGAAAGCCTTGGGACGCAGACTCTGGATCCAAGACAGTCACCAGGCGTCTGCTTGTCGGGGTGCACCTGCACCTCGGGGTCTGGGGAGCAGTGGAGCAGTCTGCCTGCAGCCACTGTCCCACACAAAGCAAAGGGCAGATGTTCCACAGCGTCTCTCAGCTCCATCCCACAGCAGGGGCAGCAGCCGCAGCCCCGTGGTCTGCAGAAAGGTCCTTTTCCAAAGTCCGTGAAGCTGAGCCCCAGTCCTGCATGAGCAGGGCCAGCTCTGTCTGCGCAGAGGCTGTCGCTCATGCCAGGGGCTCAGACTCGAGACCAGCAATCTCCACAAGGGATCTGTTAGAGCAGGACCTCAGCAGAGGGCTGGGTAGAGCTCAGGAGCTCTACTGCCTTGATTCCTTGAGAGGCTCAGATCTCATCTCGTCTCTACTGCCTTCCCCGAGTCCCTGGGGGGTGAAGTCAGCCCACAGAAAGGCAGCACAATGCTCAGCACGTCTTGTCTTGTGAAACCACTTCCACACAAACCCTGCAGAACCACCTGGCCCTCTGCCACCCCTGGGACTGTGAGCACAAACCCCTGCCTGGATGGACTGGAGAAGAGGGAGCCGCTAGAACAGTGTGTGGGAGCCCTGCTGCTGGCCCTGTGTGCAGCCTCCATGCTGGGATCACGCGAGCGCTGGCAGATGAGCAGTGGAAACGGGAAACAGTCATCGCAACGGGCTCCCTCGCTCCGGGGCAGGGACGTTGCTCCATGTGGGACTCGGCGTTTGTCTTTAACACGAGCTGATGGACTCGAGCCACTGCTTCTGCTCCCTCCAAGGGAGGGTGGAGGAGTTTCCTTGCAGCGAGGCATTGGTGTCACCCTGGGCACAGGATGGGCTTGGGAGGGCTCCGACAGGTGAAGCGTCCGGACAGTGAGACTGAAGCTCCCAACAGAAGGAGCAGAAGCCTCTGCATCTTGCAAGTGCATCTTTTGCATGGTGGCAACCCCTGATCAGCTCGAAACCCTTCTCTCGTGCCCCTCAGCCCTGTGCTAGACAAGTCCCTGGAGCTCATTCTTAGAGGAGACTGCGCTTGTATCCAAACTGACTGGAACACCAGGAGGCAGGAGGCTGAACAGCCCAGTGAATGTGCAGTTTGTGCCTGGACTGCAAACAGCGGCCTCAGAGGAGCAGTGGGTGCCCGTGTTCATAAGCACCTGCACGCCTGGCACGCAGGGAAATCACATCAGAGCAGTGCAGGAGTCTTCAGAGTGGTGTGGGATGGACACCCGGCTGCACTCCGCCTTCTCTGGAGCACGGACGCAGATTGCTGAGGCTGCTCATCAACTTCCATAGCTCAGGGAGTCTGACAGAGTCAGACTGCTCGAAGCATCGTCCTCTTCCAGCCTCCTTTAGTGATGTGCTCAAGGCTGGGTTGGATGGGGCTCTGGGCAACCTGGAGCTGTCTGGGCGACCTGGGACACCTGTGAGGTGTCACTGCCCATGGCAGGGCATCAGCACTGGGTGATCTCTGAGGTCTCTTCTGACCTGAACCATTCTGTGATTCTATGACCTCTCCTTCTCCTGCAAGGGGTTTTGTTGCTCCAGCAAGTAAGTGACCATCCAAGGCAGGGTGATCACACTTTGGGCAGTTGGGCCCTAGTGACACTCCCAAGGGTCAGAGAGCTCCGCAGACTTTGGGCAGTCGGTCCCTAGTGATGCTCCTAAGGGTCTGAGAGCTCCACAGATCCCCACCCAACTCAAAGCACTGTGACTAAGGCTCCTGCAGCCCATTTCCTCAGCACAGCAATCACACGCTGCAGGCAGACGGAGCCTTCCGACAGGAGACTGGTCCTGCCCCTGTGATGCCCTCAGTGCAACCAGTTCAGTGCAGCGGTGGAAAGAGCATTAACGTGGGTGTGATGCCCTGCTGAGGAATTCCACTGTCACCGGGTAATTATGTGCAATAACTCCAAGTAATCCTTTCCATATGCAGGACCTGGAAACAAGAACTGCAGGTCAGGAGACGCCTTCTCCAGCTTGTTAGATGAGAGGCACGTTTCCATCTCCTCTAAAATAAGTCCTGTCCTGGTTCCTGTTCTCATCTTCATCACCCCACCAAAACAAGACCAGCTGATGACAGATCTGTCAGTGAGCAGAGCTGGAATTTTTGCCCGGGTTTGGGGTGGGGAGGGACTGGCACAGATCGTGGTCACATTTCGCTGGCTAAGGAGCCTGCGCAGATGCCCCTTTCACTTCCATTTTAGATGAAAACTCTGACTGGTTCCTCCAGGATGGCGAGTTTGGTGCTCAGACTTCTTCAGGGCTCTCCAGGATGTGGAAATTCACAGAGTGAAACCAGGGGCAGACACAAACTCAGACAGTGAGACCCAGAGCTCACAAAGAGCTTCCATGCAGAGGAGGCTGTGTCCCGCCCCGCACAGAGGAGCGGGGCTCTCCCTCACCCGTTCCTCAAAGAACAGCTTTGCCCGGGCAGCAAGAGCCGGGAAGGGAAGGGTTAACGCCACCGGGGCTATTGAGCTGAATGGTGCCTTTTTCTGCTTCCCTCTCCACCCCCCATTCCCTCTCCACCCTCCGGAGTCCGAGCACAGGCACATCCTGGAGCAAGAGCAAAGGAATTCCCTGCGCAGCCAGCGGCAGGACGTGGGCCAGGACGTCCAGCGCAGCTGTGGGCCGGTGGGTCCTGGTGCCGCCGAGCCCCGACGGCAGCTCCACCGAAACTGGGAGCCGGTGGGTCCTGGTGCCGCCGAGCCCCGACGGCAGCTCCACCTGCGGCCCCGCCCCAGGCCCCGGGCGCTGGGTCCCTGCCCACGCGTCACCCTGGCTGCGGCCGGAGCAGAGCCGCTGGCTCCCGGCCAGCCCGCAGGAGCTTTTTCCCGTCTGCCTGCCAAAGCCAATTGCCTCCTGACACCTTCCCTGGTGTTTGCGTCCTTTAAAGGGTGGGAGGGCGAAAGCCCGGCCGCCCTGTGCTCCCTGCCACGCCTTTGCTGCGCTCGCAGGCTGCCGTCGAAGCGGCCCTCTCGGGGAGCCCCTGGGCCAGCGGCACGGTGCGCGGATGGCTCTGGGGCCAAGGACCGCGGCGGAAGACGAGCCGGGTCCCTTCCTGCAGCCCTGGGAGATGCCTCGGAGTCGTTTAGGTTGGAAAAGACCTTCGAGATCGAGTCCGGCCCCGGCTTCCTGGCAGCCGCCACCAGCGTTTTGGCTACTGGGGCCCCAGGCACCCTGCTCTGGGGAGGGTGCGTGAGAATCGTGCCCTCTGCCTCAGGCGCTGGGTGCACAGCCCCGTTTGGAGCCCAGGGGTCACCAGCAGAGCCTCGGGCTGACAGTGGGTGTTATCGCGATCATCACTCGGCGTTTGCTCCGCCAAGAACCCACCCCACCACCCCTGTGGCAGAGCAGACCTTGGAAAGCGGTTCCAGCAGCATCCCTGCGCCAGACGGAACCGGCTCGGGACCAACGTGTTTCCCGTCTCGGCCTTTACACCTTCCTGATGCTTTTGTCGCGGTGCTTCCTCATCACCCCAAGAAAGCCGGCAATGCTTAGAAATGCAGACCCAGTTCAAGCCTGAGACTGCCCAGAACTCCGCCCTGTGGAGCACAAGCAGGCTGAGCTCTCAGGGTGAAGAGAGTCAGAGGATGCTCCCAGCCAGGGCTCACCCCTCTCTCTCGTAAGAGGCTGCTGGGCAGCTGTGAAGTTCCTGTTTTGTGGGCCACCAGGCCAGCAAGTTTCCAGCCGGGATCACTGACAAGGCTCGGGAACAAATTGCTGAGTGCCTAGAGCGGGGGAATCGGGAAGCACAGCCCACGTCGGAGCTGGAGGAACGCAGAACCCACCCACCCCACCGGGCCGCGCACCTCTCGCACCCAGTCCGTGCCCTCCCCGCAGGCTCCGGGGCTGCACGTTGTGCTCTGCAGGCGCAGGGCAGCTCCAGCTCGGAGATCACCCCAAAGAGGGAGGGGTTGCTGCTGCTGAGCAGGGAATGAGCGCTTTCGCAGCCCCTTTGCAGCAGAGAACTCACCACTGCAGCTCCCGAGCCCGAGCCCCTCTTGCACCTCCGGCTGCGCAGGCTGGAAGCTGCAGTCTGCCAGCGGCAGCGATTTGGTCCTGCGCTGCCTGTGCGGCTGTTCTGGGCACGACCCCGGCAGCACCAGCCGTGCTCCTGCGGGGAAGAAGCGGGAGACGGGTGGGGTCGCAGGGACAGAGAGCAGATGATTGCAGAGGGGAGCGTGGGCTCTGCAGAGGGGAGCGGCTGCGTGTCGGGCGCGAGGGGGTGTCGTGCCGGAGCGGCTGCGTGAAAGCCACAGTGGAAAGTGTTTGCGGGAGAGTGGGCGGGTGGTGGTGGCCCGGCAGAGGAAGGAGGCCGGAAGAGGCTGTGCGGGGCTGTAAAGAGGCAGTCGACTCTGGAAGGACTGGGAGCAGGGCGGGTGTGAGACGGCTGCGCAGAGATGTGAGGCAGGATGCCTGTGGGTGGTACAGGGCTGGATGCAACATCTGCACCCCCCGGCAGACCTCACCGCCTTCCCCAGTCCTAGCGGTTAGTTATTTTCCCCTATTAACCCTCCACATTCAGCCTCCTTTTCTGGAGCAGAATTGCAGGAGGGAGCCTGGGGAGGGAACTTGGGGAGGGTGCCTGGGGAGGGTGCCAGAGTCCAGCAAGAGCTGCCCATCTCTTCAAACAGATCAATACAGCATCTGTTCAGAGATCCCTTGAGCCAACAGAGTCACTGTGGTGCTGATGGTTGGAGGGTTGTTAACGAACAATGTCCTCAGAAACAGTTCTCCTGGTTTTTGGGTCGATGAGCCATCTTCTCACTGAACGGGTTCGCAGGTAGCAGTGTTACCACAGGGAAAACAGCAGCTCCCTCCTGCGCTGGAGCAGCCTTCCAACCAGCCTCTGCCCTATGACGTGGGCACTTGGCTGGAAATTAAAGCCCCAGCCTTCTTGAGACAGGGTGGTGCTGCAACAGCCAGCTTTAGTGCCTGGCGTTCCTGCTGCAGAAGGCTGCTGGAGCCCTTCACTGTGTTCCCCTTGCTGTGCCCAGTGTGCAGAGACAGGCACCAGCAGCAGAAGCAGGGTCACACATCTCCAGGGTCACCTTTGCACACTCCTAGGCCTGGACATGAGCTGAAACGCTGGCTCCGCACATCCCCAGCCTGCAGAGGGATTGACTTGCTGAGGAGAATGTTCAGCTGAGCTTTGCCTGTCTCAGGGGACTCAAACCCCACAACTCCTGGAGGTAACTTGACCTGTGGTTGACATCGCAGTGACACAGACATGTTCCTGATGTCTAACCCGCGTCTCATGTTTGACAGCTCCGAGCGGTTGCTTGGCCTCCTGCCGCTCTGCACCTCTGGGAGCAGCCTGGCTGCAGGGGCAGCGAGGTTGTCCCGCCAGAAGCCCTCAGTGCTGCTCCTGCCCAGCATTCTTGGCGCTCGGCACACGGGATAAATCACGTCCACGCGAACGAGCGCTGCGCATTCCTCTCCGAACGCACACGAGATGCGCCCGTCGCCTCTTCTGCTCCAAAGGCTGAACCGTGTTTGCGGGGCCGAGGCTGGGAGCTGGCAGGAGCAGCCCTCCCTGCGTGGGCTGAGTGCTGCCGTGACAAAAGCTCCTGCTCCCACAGCACATATTTTCCCATAAATGGCCAGTCACTAGGGACCGGGCGCCACGGACTGATAGTGCGCAGG
The DNA here is from genome assembly GCA_028565055.1 of Phoeniculus purpureus. Lineage (NCBI taxonomy): Eukaryota > Metazoa > Chordata > Aves > Bucerotiformes > Phoeniculidae > Phoeniculus > Phoeniculus purpureus. Next base: position 23,613 of record JAOXOE010072374.1, read on the forward strand.
GAGGAGCTCCAAGGCCCACTAGCGATGAGAAAGTGGCTCTGTGACGTGCTTGGACCGCAGGGTGACATCGAAGGTGGCTTCAGAGCCACTGAAACTCCGAGACATGGTGCTTGGGACACCGCTTGTGGGGCTTGAGGCTTCCACCTGCCCCGCATCTCTCAAAGAGCATAGAGCCACCAAACCGCAGCCGTAGCTGCCGCTGGCACTGCTCCCCCTCTGTGTCAGGCAGAGGCGGCCAGAGCAAGTCAGTTTGGGTCTTGGCAGTTTCCGGGCTTATGGGCACCACGGCACTTCTTCCCTCATGTGGGGAGCACAAAGGGGCTGTTGTGGCCAGTGAGTGCCTTGCAGGCCCTGGTGGCATGATCTTACCCAGGGGGACTGGAGGGGGGATGCGCTCCCTTGCAGGGACAGGTGGTCTCACACTCACCGTGGGATTAGAACAGTCCGGGAAGCTACCAGGGAACGTTCCATGGACAGTTCGTTTAGAGATCCCTTTAGCACAGGTAGGGTGTCAGCAGCTCTCTGAATGTCTGACCTCAGACTCCAGCCTCTTTGGATACTGACAGTGTGAGACTGTGCCTCAAGTTCCACAACCCACCTTTAGGAAGACCAACGGTCCCAGTCCACTCGAGCAACCACAGCAACTCCTCTCCAAAAGGACTCGGCTTTAAGCTCTGCTTAGACCTCCTCTTCAACAGCTTCGGCACACAGGGAGCTGGGAAAAAGCTCCCTCAGCCTCCTGAGGTTCCACTTACCTGCTCTCCACACACTTGAAGGTGCTGTGAGAGCAGGTACCAGCCGCCACCAAGGTCAAGCTCACTTCAACATCCATCAAGCTCATTTCAACACCCAGCGTCATCCCAAGTTTGCTCGGAACACCACTTCCATCAAGTATCTGGCCTCACATTTCCCCTGCCCAGGCTTTCTTAAGAGGAGCTGCTTTGTTTTGACGCTGGGAACAGGGTCCCAGCAGGTTTTCTCAAGGTCAGGGGAATTAAAAGGCGCAACCCCACAGCCCCAGCAGCAATCTGCCATCTCCCCTCTACAGCAACACCAAGGCTGTGCTTTCCTCAGCAGCCCTCCAGCAGGGAGAGATGAAAAACATCTCCCTGCTCGGGACAGGTCTGGGAGCAGGGCTTTAGGCAGGGCTGCTAAATCTCGGGCTGCACCTTGTGCTTATTACACCGAGACAGGAGGGTGGAACCGGCAGTGAAATTATTACCAGCGCTTGGAACTTCCTCCTGAGTGCTCTGGGGCATCTGTCAGAGGTCTGCAATGGACCTGAGCAACCCCTGCTCTCTCCAGTCTTGTGGGCCAAGTCATTGCTGCTCCAGGGTTTCTGCTGGGACAATTTGCATCGAGAAGACTTCGACATCAGCTCGATGAAGGCGAATCCTCAGAAGACCCGTCTTTTATTCGGGAATCAAAGAAAGTCACAGGTCTCCCAGCACCTGGGCGACTCCTGCGGTTCGGTTGCGCTCTGCAAGAAGCAGCGTGCGAGAACAGGGTGGATTCCTGTTGGGAGTCAAGATCTGCTCTTCATCTCCTCTTTTCCTGAGATGAAGCAGCAGTTGCACGAGAACAGACCTTTCCAGAGAGGCAGTAAGAGCAGCAGAGGTGGGACGAGAGCCTTCCCGAAGCCACCGCTGCTCGAGACCTAAACCCCTGCTCTACAGTCCTTCCCCTTCCTGTCCCGGTAAAACTGTTTGGAAAGAAGAGCTTTTTGCAGGCCGGTGGCCTGAGCCTGCAGGGCTCGGTGTGTGCCAGAGCGAGGCCAAAGCGGACAGATCGTTGCCAAAATCATGGCACGAGTCTCGTGGGGTGCTTGTAGAAGACCTTTAAGCTGCCCGATTGTCCTCACACTGGGCAGGGGTAGCGGCGGGGTGCCCGGGGGGGCACCACGACGCCTGTTGCGCACACGATGGTTTCTCCTGGTCTGGCGAGGAAACGACATGAGAGCCCCGTCTACCAAACTCCGGCCAAGCAGTGAGGGAACCTGCTGCTGACTGTGGAAAAGCCTTTAGCAGGGCAGCAAATCAGGCAGGAGCCGTAGGGCTCATCACGAGGAGGGTAAGAAAGGGCAGTGACCGGAACCTGCGTGGGAAGGGCACACCTGAGGCGACGGTGAAGTCCTGCAGCAAGGAGGGCTGCTACAAAAGCGATTTCTGCCCCGAGGAGGGAAGGAAAATGGAGCATCTGCCACGCTGCTGGCAGCAGCTCTCGTGCTCCTCAGACACCCCAGGTCATTGCACAGACAGCCTCACGGTATTTTCAGCCCAGAACGAAGCTGCAGCAGACAAAGGAACGAGGCGAACAGGATGCCAGGGAGCCCTGCTAAAGGAAACCCCATGTAAATCAGGGAGAGGATCCCACGGCGCTTATAGGATGGCTTCTGCCCGTAGCAGGCACCAGCTCAGCCTTCGGCTGGAGAGCAAGACCCAGCCCAGGCAACCATGCTGGATGACACTGCGTGGGGAAGATGTGCTGAGCCAGACGTCGCATGCCAGCGGCCATCATCAGTACTCGGGGCACAGGAGCACGGGATTTGTCCAGATCCAACCCCAGCGAACCCGGCTTCCTGATCGTAGCTGCAGCCCGCAGTGCTTGAAGGGAAGGAGGACCTTCCCTGGGCTCTAGACCCTGGCACTGCAGTGCTGGGCAGGGAGACGCTTCCCAGCAAATCCCTGCACTTGCCCAGCAAATATCTCATCAGGACTGCTGGACACCGGCACGTTGCAGACACCGGGAGCCACCTCAGCAGCCGCGTTTGCCACATGGCAAACCGTGGGTCGTGTCGCATTTCTGAGTGCTGCAGCGTGGAGACCAGACCCAGGAGCACGGGGCGCTGGTCTGTTGATCCTGGGCGCTGGCAGGCTCTTGCGGATCGCTTCTCTTTGCTATCGAATGGCGACTCCGAAGCATGAGGCCAAAATATCCCTGACTGCTGAGACATTTGCTTCTGTTCAGCGCTGTCCTGTCTCTGTTTAAGCCGCTCCTGCCAGGCAGGGGCCTCGCTGCTGCTGCTCACGCAGCAGGGTCGGGGGGATCTGATGGCAGCAGAGCATCCAGGATGCGCCGTGAGCAGGGGAAGTGCTCCAAGCCCTCCCCTGCCTACGCAGGAGGATGAGGACTAGGCTGCACGGCGCTTCAGAACAAATCCATAACCAGCCAGGGGAACTGCGGTGGAGCAGCATCCCTTCAGTGCTGCTTCATCCTCCAGCGCCGATGGGGCCGGACGTCTGCGGAGCTGCCCTCCGTGCGATGGTGCACAGGGCGCACTCGCCAGGGCACAGGGCTGGGAACAGCAGTTGTCACGGGGTTTATCTCGGATGCCCTTTGGACCGCTGAAGTCTTCTTTTGAGGAAGGTGTTTGGATCCTTCTGTTTGAAACGCAGCGGGCCACAGCTGGGAGAAGCTGGTTGCGGTTTGCGTGCAGATGGGCTTCCCCGACAGCAAAGGCTGCTCCCGAGAAGCGCGGGCGCTCGGCGCCCCTCTGAAAGACACCAGCGACCCAAAGACCGTCGATGCTGTCAGGTTTCCAAGACTGAATTCCCCCCTATAACATCCAGGCCTGCAGCCAGTCCGGCTGACTCGGAGCAGTCGTATCTTTAAAAAACGCCTTTTGAAAGGGAAAAGACAGCGAGCAGCACCGCGGGGTGATCCGGGAGGACAGGCAGGCTCTGAGGTGGAGCGACCAAGTCACAGGCAAAGACAACCCCAGCAGAGATGCCCTTCCTGAATCCCCCAGCACTAGCTCTATTCCTTGGGAGGTGCCTCGGCACTTGTCCCGCAGCACGGGACAGCTGTTTGCTGCCCTCACACCTCATCCGCTCTGCGGATCCGCTAGTCTGAGAACAGAGCTGGCCCCTTCTGAGCCCCTTCCTCTGGAGAGCAGCTGCATTTTGGGAACGATCACTCACGGGCGTTTCTTGGGCAGGAGGAAAAGGAGCGGAAAGAGGATCCTCTGCCTGTGTTTGAGCCAGGAATAGCCTCTTGTTCTGGGTGCGTTTTGCTGGCCTGTGAAACGCAGCTGTGCGGAGCCTTGTGCCTGTGCTGCGAAGGTAAAGAACCGCAGCTGGACTCGGTCAAGCTGCCAGTGGCAGGGAGATCAGCTCAGAGGTTCTAAAGCACTTTCCATTGCTGTAGTGAGATTGTTAAACTCCCAGCTCGCAGGGGGGATTTGCATCTGTAAAGGAGCTTTCTCTGCTGGCTCTGTTAGGAAAAGGGCCCTTTAGCAAGAAAACCCGGAGGGATTTTTTTCTGGAGGTCCTTTGGGAAGCTCTGCCACCACGGAAGAGCTGCCGCTGCTCAGACCCCCTGGGCTTTGGGAAAGCAGGGATAAAGGGGACAGAGCGAGCACTCCTCATGTTGCTTCAGGGCTTCTCAAACGCACTCGGCTTCGGGAGCGGCCGTGCGACCGCGGTGCGGGGCTCCCGTTTGCTCAGCGCTGCCACCACCTAACGCTTCAAGCACCTGTTGGCGGGACTGAAGCTGTGATGATGGGAAAGGCATCAACGTGTCTTAACAGGGACCGAGCAGTGCTTTTCGGCCCTTCTCCAGAGAGGGCTTTACCGCATGGGTGTTCCCCAAAGTGACAGAACCGTGACGGTATCTGCCTTGGGAACGTGTTTTCATTGGAACAGGCTCTCAGGTGGCTTCTTTCTCCACACAAATCACTTCCCCACAGAGACAAAGCTTCCCTGCCAAGCAGACAGGAACCTTTCTGAAGGAGCCTTGCCTCACAACAAAGAAAAGAGCCGGTGCGTGTGTGTGTGTGATGGAGAGAGGGTGGCCAGGGAATACACTGGGCCCTGTCTTAATGATAAACGATCCAAGATCCTTCAGCCTGTGGGACAGCCACCCACGAGAGTCCACCCTGAGCAGCGCCAGTGATGGAGATGAGCGAGGAGACTGGGCTAGTCTCTGAGGGCGTTTACATGCCTCTCAGCTCTGCTCTGACGGCGAAACATCCCCATGATAGGACCTTTAAAAACCTTGGATCGAGAAGGTGCCAGACCGCCCAGTTACTCTTAACTTCCAGCGGGATTGGAGCCCCTGCTCTTGGGGCTCTTTCGCACGGTGTCAGTGCTGCGCATCGCAGCGACTGCAGCTAACGAGTCCTGAGAGCATCTGTGAGCACCGTCACCGCCCGCTCCCACCGAGGGCCCCCCGTGCCTCCTCTGCCTCGGCCGTGTCACGGTGCTGCGAGCGCGGCACCTGCGAGTTCTTCACGCAGCAGGGATGGGGACAGGGCGCCCCACGGAACCTCCAGTAGAGCAGGAGCTCGGGCGACTGCTGTGACCCTGCGAACGTGCTGCAGCGGCAGGTTTTGTCAGCGCAGGGGGCTCGTCGGGGCAGTTCTGGAGGCGAAGGCGCCTTCCAGCGCTTCCACGGTCGCTGCTGCCCAGCAGGAGAGGCGCAACCGCGGAATTAACCGCCCGGCCGGGACCCCCGAGGAGCCCACCCGTGCTCAGACCCCGCTGCCGGAGCTACTCGCAGAACGAGCCTCTCCTGCCCCTGCCCTGTACGCCCCGGCACCCCGAGCCCGGGGACCCTTCGCCGCCCTGCCGGGGCTGGGCGCGGCCCCACCCGCTCCGTCCGAGCCAATGGCCGGCGGGGCCCGCGCTGGGCGGAGCCGCCCCGCTGACCGCACC